>JAECUM010091531.1:0-38347 GCA_016617855.1 Megalonaias nervosa
TATATATATATTTCTATGTGATTTTATGCTCACATGGGTGATCATGATGTAGGATATTGCTAAATATTCATTCACATGTCAAGAGTTGTTAGTGTAAGACAACATGTATCAAAGCTGGAGGATAAATGTACAGGAATAATGAAATTGATGATGATTCATTATGTTTCTTATCGTGGTACTTAGTTCAGTCATTATTGCAACCAAAACGGACTTTATGCGACCCCCCCCCCCCGCAACAACACTATATCGCACACGTATATCTGCCATTGGATACGAAATACCGATGTTGAAAAACAGGGGGACACAGATTTGGTTACCCGATAAACTTTGCATTTTACAGCTCTACCAAAGACACGCACACTTAAGGAAAGATAAACAGAGAAAAGCACGGTGAAAAGAAAAGGAAATGAAGGTACCCGTCCGCGCCAAGAAGACTGTTACAGTGAGATTTTGGAATGCTTTATACAGTTAAATGATGGAAACGGGACATTAAAACATATTGGCTACATCATCCAATCGAATGGGAAGTTAAGTCCCTTTTCCAACAACACATCGAGACAGCTGACTTACATTGACTATGGCGGGAACAGAGCCAGCAACCCCGGGATCACGTGACTCCATACCTCGTCTAATGTTGATTCCGCTGAAACTGTACATCCGATTGTTTTATTGTTGTTGTTATTATTATTATTATTATTATTATTATTATTATTATTATTATTATTATTAAAGTGCTCATTGGACTAAAGTATTATTCTGGACTGTTGTGAATTATTCAAATGAGTTTTGGACAATTCCATTCTAATATATCAAGACTTTTGGCTGACCAGTACATTCGAGGATTTGAAATTCATTCGGAACGTTTGATGCTTTTGAACATTTTTAGGATTATTACTTTTATGATTATTTTTTATTCAACTAAATTCTAAGTTCCTCTTAAATTTTCATTTCATAACTTTGGTAATTAAATAATTTCTTTATGTAAAAAAACCCAACTTGTTTCTTTTGCTTTCTGTTATTTAGTTTATGACTATAGAGTCATACCAACACACAAACACACACACACACACACACACACACACACACACACAATGCAAACGGCACTGCCGGGGACATTACTTGTCCAGACGTCAAAATCAGCGAACAATTATTGCATTTTTCTCCAGTGTGTCACAAAATGAACGAAGTGTGTCGAGCTGTTTTGAAAATTGAACTATTTTTGATTACGACTGGCTTAAGTTGCAAATTAGCAGACGCAATTAGGATAAACTAGCAGGGCTGGAACTACCGAGGGGTGCGGACTCGTGTCTTCCCTTGTGCTGTGTTACAGGGTAGACCCCCCCCCCCCCATCCCTTGATTCATTGACGGATACGCCTAATTTTCTTTGTAACGATCCTATACGCTTTAGATGCAAGCTTTACCCGGAACTGGTATAAACTGGCAAGAGGCGTCATGTAAAACTGATTGACCAGTAACTTACAATAAAAGCTCGTGTGAAGAAAGAGACAATTTTAGCACGTGCGGCTTGGGGTATTCTTAAACTAACGTGTAGACCGATGAACCTCGATTAAAACATGCTGGCAAAAGGGCTGTGTACTGAGAGATAGAGAGATTCGAACTAGGTTAAGTCTGGAAAAGTCAGCTCTGCTTCTAGATTTTGAACGGGAGAGAAAGAAGGATAACAAGGTGATACTAGTTGCCACTTCTTTATGATAATATGCTTGTATACGTGTAATCTATATAGCAGATTTATATTCAGCACATTATAAAAGGTACAAGTCCTGGAATTTGGATTTTTAACGTAGTTTTAACAATTTTTCAGTCATATCGCTACGATGTCTGCAGTGGGACAGTTTATAGTACTGGGACATCATGCCGCAGACATATAGCATGTTGTCCCACCAAGTCACATTATCCTGACACCAAGCTGACCAGTCCTAACACTTACCTCTTCACGCTGAGCGCCAACCGAGGCAGCTGCTAGTTCCATTTTATAGGTCTTTGGTATGACTCAGCCAGGGTTCGAACGGACGACCTCCCCCCTTCCGAGGCGGACGCGGTAACCACTAGGCCATCGAATTTAAGGAAAGAATTGAAGGTATTGAAGGGGTTTCTTGAGTCTTGGAATTTTTGAGCCATTTAATTATCAGCTGTTGTAATGGGAGTATTAATTTGCATTCTAAAAAGAAATTGTTAGTGGTTTCAGTGGCACCGCAAAAGTGTATAACTTTGATTTGGATATCTTTTTAAAAAGCATGTTGTGCTCAACGGGTAAATGTCATGTAGTGTTTTAAAACATACATCTCTAGTGATGGGGTCTAAGAATTTATTATGCAGGTATCTCCAAATGTTAGGGAAGTTAAAGTTATAAGATCTTTATTTTGGGTTCAAGAAGATAACTTTGTTGTTGTCGTTGATAAAATATTTTTGTAGGGACGTGACCAAAACTGAAACCAGGGTTACTGTCAAGCAATTTTTTGAAACAGAAACATGTACTATCGTCCGCGTAAAGAGAGATCTTACAGGCCTCTTTGCACCTGGCACTTGAATACCTATAATTTCTGGGTCGTTTCGAAGTTTGATTGAGTAAGGTTCATACAATGTTACATATAAAATGGGGGAAAGACTGCAACCTTGACGAACTCCACTTACAATTAAAAAGGAATTCGAAATATTTTCTACTATAACTGATTTACTAATATCGGTATAAAAATTAAGATCCATTTAATAAAATCGGGTGAAACAGGAAAGATTCCAACGTTTTTAGCATAAATTGATAATTTACCCTCTCAAATGCTTTTTCCTTATCTAAACATAAATGGACATGATAATTCTTTCTGTTCTTTGTAGTGATAAATGTTTAGTATAAGGTCAAAAATAGATCAACCCTTAACTCTACATATTTGATCCATGTGTATTATTTTGGACATAACATTTCCAAGTCGGTAAGTAATAACTTTAGATAGAATTTTGTAGTCTACATTTAATAGGGAGATAGGTCTCCAATTATTCATATTGTTTGAGTTTTGAGGATCCTTTCATAATATCGTAATATAGGATAGTTTTTGTGAATCAGACAAGAGTTAAATTCGAAAATCAAATAAAAGGACTAATGTGTCGCCTACAAGTTCAAAAAAGTGATGTTAAACTCCTTTGTAAGGCCGTCAGGTCCAGTTGATTTATTTGATTCCATCATAGTTAAATATTTCAAAATTTCTGCTTAGTAATTGGGCAAGTGAGAAAGTGATCATCCACAGTGGCTAAGTGAGGTAACCCAGTCAAAAATTTTTCAAATTATCCTTCATCAATTCTTTCAGTTTTAAAAAGATTTGAATAAAACTCTTTAAAACAATTTAACACTAGAGTTATATGTCATGTTATTACAATCAATTTCAGTGATGGTTATCTGGGAACCCTTCTTATTTTCTAATTGAAAAAAGAAATGGCTCGGTATTTTGTTCTTATCTAAAAAACTGTTCTTGCTTTTAATAACTGAGCTGATTTATTTTTCATTTTGTAATTCTTTGATGGATATATGGAGTTCTTGTAATTGGGAAAAAGTTCATCATTATTATTTGAATCGTATCGCTTTCTTAAAGTTTGGTATCCTTTCTTCAATAGTTTCATTTTCGAATTTTTAATTATGGAAAATTCTTTGGAATATCGAATTTTTTCTTGTTTGATTTTAAATTTTAGTTCATCCTAAAATTCCAGCGTGAAATTGTGATATTTTAGTTCTCATTGTATAAGGACCGTAATTAGTGTTTTAATGTGGTGTGGTTTAAATGCGAATTGTTGCATTTCCAGTAACCTGTTCCAGATTGAGAAAAGTTAACTATTACGGATTAGATAATAAAATCTCTTATGTCTTTTCACACATATAGTCGATCATGTCTGCTTGCTAGTGTTGGTAAAAAATGGTGCACAATTTCGAGGAAGGCTTTAGTTTGCGAAAAGTGTCGATTAGTTTAAAGTTGGATAACATAGATTTCAATGCTTGAATAGACTTATCACTGTAATTAGTTACATCACCTACTCGATCGAGCTTAGGGTTAAGGACACAGTTAAAGTCTCCTGCAAGAATGAGGTTATGTTCCATTAAATATTAAACAATGAAGTGAAAAATTCGCTTTTCTCCGAATCAGAGATGGAGACATAGATGTATATGGCGCGGTAGGTTATACTGTTAAGTTTAAAATCTGCAGATTATTCTGCCATCAAAGTCAGTATCATATTTCAAAAATGTAATGTTATAATTAAAATTAAAAATAGCGACTCCAGACGAACGATTGGAGCCAAAACTCCATGTGGCGTTATAACATTGAAATCTATTTTGAATTTTTTAAGCAAGGCTTCTATTTTCTACATGAGTTTCTTTGTAGAAATAAAAGGTCGATATGAATAGAGGATACCAAGTTTCTAATCTCATTAAAGTCTTTTAATCTATGTTTGCTCGAAGACCGTTGCTATTCAATGTAAGGATATTAATTTTACATGTCTTATTGTTACTGAGATGGTATGTATAAAGTGATGTAGAAATCGTTTATGCGCATCTGTGGCTGAACTCGAGATGAGTGATGATCACTGTGTATGATAGTGTAATTCGTAACCAGGACTGACTTATAGTGAAGTGAAATGAGAATGAAAGGAAGGGGGTGGGTGATACAGTAGAGAAGCGAATCGCACAGTTAAAATCCACGGAGATAGGCGGGAAGGGTAAAGGAAGGAACATTTAGGAAGTGATAGTAAATAGTGATTAAGAACAGACCTATATATCTTTTCACGAAATCACTCTCCTAAATTTTAAATCCAAACCAATTTGTACGAATGGTATAAATCTATATTAAAAAGAGAAAGAGTTATAAACCAGGTATACACCTGAAATTGTTGACAGTCCTTTTTCTATATTCATTGTCCGTGAGCTTATCAGTATCGTGTTTGGGTCCATATTCCTCCTTAAAGTCCGTTGGTGTTCTTAGGTTGTTATCCTTTGAGTATCCGAAAATAGAAGGTTTAAGAATTGCCTTTGATAATCCATGTCACTGTCGTCGTCACTGTTGCTTGCGGCCTTTTTCGCTCTTTAGGTTTTTACTACTTCCCATTTTCCGGAACCTATGTCAAATAACTCTCTCTCTTGTCTGTTTTCTCATGAGTGGAGGGCCGCGGTTCGTCTTGGGTGGGTGTTTTCTCTGTTTTTGCGTAGGAATAGCTACTTATGTCGCAATTCAGGTATTTTCATCTTTGTTTATATCTTTAGACTGCAATTCAGGCAGGAGTATTTGTTTTCCCAGTTGCTGTCCAAGCTTAGCATGGTGCCTTGTGATGGCAATCTTTCATCAGTTGTCCGGTTTGTCTACATCTGAGACATAGTGAGGAACGCCCTTTGATATTAATTAACATCCCACAAGTTCCGAATGATACGATGCGGGGATCCGTTTAGCGTCCAGTTCTTTCGTTTCGAGTTCTACCAGTCTTGTTCATGATTTTTGTATAATGATGTAATGGTCTTTCCTCCCAAGCCCCTGCCAAGACTCGAACATGTGTGTGTGTGTGTGTGTGTGTGAGAGAGAGAGAGAGAGAGAGAGAGAGAGAGAGAGACAGACAGACAGACAGACAGACAGACAGAACCAGCCCGAACACTGGTTGGAACGGTCCTCTATGTAGGCCAGTGAACTGGCTCGCATGTCACATAGCCCATGATTTGACCACATTCCATCATTGTCTTAATAATAAAGTTTGTTATTTTATCCTGGATGTCCCTATTTATGATTTCGTCCAGGCATAATATACTATTTTCATGATATCCGCCTTTTGTATTACATATTCTTTTTATATCATCTGTCTCTTCTTCATTCGCCTTTCTTTGTGTCATGTTGTGCTTCTTAGTGACGTTTTCTCCTTTGCATAATGGGGGAATTTCAGCATACACCTTATCATACACTTTCTGATTGCTATTTCCCTCCTTAGCCAAACACCATGCAAATATTTCAACATTATACTCTACGTTTTCAAGAATTTCATTTTCTCCCATGCATTCCATAGTCCCCCTCCCCTTGCACCCAACCGCCATTGTACTTTAATTATAGTGTTTTTTTTGGATTCATCCCATATAATATTATAAATTTTGTTATCTTGTTCTTTCTCTCATATATTCTACACCTCCCTGTACTTTATTACAATGTGCCTCATATATTGGAGTTTCCTTTGTACCTCTATCGTCTTTATAAACTGTCCCTCATACATTACAAATAACATGGCATTTAAAGTGTTGGTATAAAGCAAATCGAATTTCAATTCATTAATCATTAATAATGTTAGAAGATAACGATAAAATGTATTAATAATCCCGTTTTCTAAATGAATTTATCATGTTACACAATTTCATCGCAATCCTTTTTGCTTTCAGTTCCCACCCCTCCCCTCTCATGCATAACGGACAAAACACGCAGAAATCTGGAGTGAGAGAGAAAAAGAATTTGGGCTGGATGAAAACCTTGAAACTTAACTTAGATCAAGTAACCTGCAAGAATATAGTTCGTCGTAACGGTATGTGTACACTTTCCTTGGGATTTATCTACAGTGTTTATATAGTCAATGATATAAAGTTGCAATTGCCCCCCCCCCCCACCATCTCTCTCTCTCTTCTCTCTCTCGACCTCTCGATCATCGTAGCAGGACAAAGGCACAAATCCATGAAAAGACTAGCGTGTCATATGATGATGTCTCCGGTCACTTGACATATGAATGATGGTAGAAGTTAAGTCAAACAAACCAAAATGGAGGGAGGGAGGGAGAGAGAGAGAGAGAGAGAGAGAGAGAGAGAGAGAGAGAGAGAGAGAGAGAGAGAGAGAGAGAGAGAGAGAGAGAGAGAGAGAGAGAGAATTTTATGATCGGTAGTAATGCAAAGCAGAATAATGATTTAGATCAACTGTAAGAACATTAGAATATTTTTATTACCAAAAAAGAAAACAATCAACTTATCAATTTGCAAAGGTAATTGTGAATAGCCACAAAAGGCACAGAACTACATTTTGTAGCGGACACACTCGGCAGGGATGTGAGGAGTTCATTCACTCGGCCAATACACAGTTGCCTGTAGTGACTCTTAACTCCGTTCAAAGGGCAAATATGTGTATCTGTATGTGATATAATAAAATATGTCAAGCATGTGAAGGAATTATTCATAAATGTACTACAGAAAGTCCAAAAATATAGAATGTTCAGAATAAATTCTAATAGTCTTGAATGTCCTTATGTAACACAATGATGCAACCCATAATGTCTATACATGAGTTCACAATAATCCAAATTAGTGTGTGTAAATAGTGAATGAGGACTGGTGTGTGTAAATAGTGAATGAGGACTTTAATAATTCGAGTGAATATTTTCAATAAATAATTCCTAAAGAAATATTTTCAATAAATAATTCCTAAAGAAATATATATGATGTCCACAGTTGTAAACTCTGATCATGGATACTGACAGACTGATATAAAAGAGGAATTATTTATTTGCTTCTAAAACCCCAATTTATATACATATTTTGGGTGTTCTATTGAACATAAGTTGTCAGGATTGTACATGTTCCGCTACATCACCACCTGACCAGATGTATGGGCCATTATCTTAAGATTATTTTCCATCCTGAGCTTCACTCATGTTCATTCACTTAGACACAACACACGCACACACACATTCACAAACAGACACGTACACTTTCATGATATTGTACAAAAGAACCACTCATTTGCAAACCCCAAGGTGTTTTACATTGCCTGTTTGTTTCACTGATGCGAAATTAAAGAAAAACAAAGTGAAGTCGAAAGTTGACAAAAGGATCCACTTTTTCTTAAACACGTCAGTTCTGTTATTCACTTTGGCAACATATTTTTCCTGCCTTTTGTACGATACAAAACAATTTCTATAATAGGTAAGATTTGGGATTTTTGATGCACAACTTGATTTGAATATAACATATTCTGCAAGCAAGAACAGAAAGTTGAGAAGATCATCAAATTGTTTAATTTCCTATAAAGACATCTGTTCGTGTAATTTTAGAATTTGGGTTGTAAGTTTGGATCCATTCCGCAAATAATTTCCAGAACTGTTCAGTAACTGAACAGTCGTAGAATAAGTTCTCAATTTGGTCTGTTCCCTCCTTACAGAAGGTGCATTTATCATTATTACTTAAATTACTCCTTTTCAAACACTGATTCGTGAAAATAGTTCTATGTAGAAGTCTAAAATTAAAGCTAATCAGTTTTGTGTTTTTTGCACATAGTTTAGCCAAAACAAAAGAGTTGGACCATTCATTTACACCAATTGTATACTCTAGCTGCCTGGACCAAGTTTTTATATTTGCCATTTGGCTACTGTATCTTGGTTTTTGTAAGATTTTTATAAATAAATTTATTCTTTGGTCTTACCCTAAAAAGCGAAGTTTTCTAGAGTATTATATGGAAAGTATTTCCACTTTCAAAAAAAATATTAATTTTCCTTGTCCACTTCACTAATATCATTGAGATAAGAGCAAAGCACTGCATAAAAATATTAGCTTGTGTTGTTTGTTTTATTTCATCAAAACTTAATAGAGATCCTTGTGCATCAAAGAGTTGTTTAAAAAGTACAACATTTGTCCTCCACGTTGTCTTTTAAACTTGTCTATGTTTGCTAAATTAAGAATATTTTGTGTCAAGTATTCCTGAACAGTCGAATGTTCATTTTTCCATGAGATAACGCATAAATAACATCGAGCCAAAAGATATTTTTAATTGTTTCAGAGATTTCTTTTAATTTAGTTTCGCCTAGTTTTAATAACTGTATACCTCCAAATTTTCCAAATACTTTTTCGGAAATAAGTTCTTGCCATAAACCATCTATATTTAGCATAAGGCGCCTAATCCAGGAAAGTTTCATATAACACATAAATGAGTGCAAGTGAATCATATTCAATCCCCCTTCCTTAAAGAGAGCAATACGAGTATCTCTTTTGACCCTCTCGCTTTTGCCACCCCAAATAAACCTGAAAAATAATGTATTCAGTTCATTGTCTATATGGGGTCGAGGATTTGGTAGAGTAGCAAAGAGATGAATAAATTTTGGCAAAATCAAGGATTTCATCAAAGTAATTTTTCCAATAAGAGACAAATTACTTCTGGTCAACAAGCTGAGCAATTTCTTTACTTCCTTCAACTTCGTCAAATAATTAAGTTCAACCATATCCACCAAATTCAAAGAGAAATCTAATACCAGTAATCTAAAATTGGCAATTGACCAGTTAATATCAATTTTAGGACATACTTTTCATTTGAAATTGTTTTTATTTCCAATCCAAATAGATTTTGATTTAAAAACATTGCAGCGCAGACCTGATGTCGAGGCAAAGTCGTTTAAAATCTGCATGGTTGTCTTCAAAGACAGAGGAAAACTGTCCAATAATAAAAAAGCTTCATGAGCATACTACCCAAATTTGAACTCCAGTTCATAATAGAAAATGTATATAATATTTGTGTACTTTTTAAGTTCTATTGCAAGAAGTTCAATTCCTATTATAAATGAGTAAGGTACTAAAGGGTCTCCCTGACGACAACCCCTCTCCAATTTGAAACATGGGGATAAATGTCCATTATTAATGACACAAATTTTAAAATTATTGCAGAATATTCTAAACCACTGACAAAAAGATCCTCCAACGTTGAAAGATTTCAGGGCATTCTCTAGAAAAACCCATTCGACCGAGTCAAAAGCTTGTTTGAAGTCTATCGGTAAGAGAAGACCAGATTCATTTGTTTCTTCAAGATACTGCATAAGATCATCCAAAATTCTTGTGTTTTCAATAATGAATCTCAACTTCATAAAACCCTTTTGAGTGTCACTAATAATAAGAGGGAGGACCTTTTTGACCCTAGAAGCCATTTGTTGCCTAAGGAATCTTGTAATCTATATTAAGTAGTGATATTGGTCTCCAATTTTTAATGAATTTTCTGTCTTTATCTTCTTTGGAATGCAAGTGGTAATTCCCTGAGACTGAAATTCAGAAAAATGTTGCATATCATATCCAGCATTTAGAGACCTAAAGAAAAAGTCGCCCAGATCTTTCCAAATAAATTTGTAGAATTCGACAGTTTATTCATCTAATCTAGGGCTAGTTTCATTTTTCATATTTTTCAGTGCTAAACCACATTCCTCAAAGGTTAGCTTACATTCACACGAGCAACTTTCAAAATCCGAAATTTTTTTATCGTGATTTAAAAGGTGATTAAGGGTTTGTTAATTATTGTAGTCTTGGCTTTTGTATAGTTTTTCTTAAACATCTTTCAGATGATTTAATATATCTTTTTGACCTGTTACCCATGTGCAATCTCCCGTAAATAAGTCGTTCATTGTTTTGTTTATGTAATTTTTCTTTTCAAGGTTAAGGAAATATTTAGAATTTGTTTTCACCTAATTTATACCACCTTGCTATTGATCTTAACATTACATCTTCCACCTCATTTTTCCTCATTTCTTCTAAATATGCTTGTTTTTATTCAGTTCTTTTAGAACAGTGAGGTTATCATTTTGATTCATTAAAGTATGTAAGGTCCGTATTTCATCTTAGATTTTCTTCAAATTTTGTTTCTCAAGTTTTGCCTTAACTTGAGAACAACTAAGTGATTCTGATCTTATAATCATTTTAAGGATTTCAAAAAGCAATTGATTATTGCAAGTTAATTTCACCTGAAGTGGGTTTTTCTTGTCACCTTCACAATAATATTCTTCTACTGTGTTAGATATACATCTTTTGACCAACTGAAGATGTTCTTCTTGCTTTGATTGCTTTGAACTGAATTTCCACTACCCAGGACCTCTGGGTACTGCGGATATCAATAATTATAGTTTTATTGCTGAATGGTCAGTTTTGGACACACGTTACTAATTGTATGGAAAAATGGGAACCAACCTGGAAATGGGGGAACACAAAATAGAGTATATCGATATGGGTTTGGCTGGCCAGAAGTGGTTGATAATGAAAGTTATCTTGTAGGAAAATAATCTTTTGAGAGATTATTCTAGTTGCAACTGAAGAAAATAGAGACTTTGTTTTCTAGATGGAATTTCAGTCCTTTAACAGTCTTGAGCTTGGAACACTCATTACTGAAATTAGTACCTGACTCTTTAGAGCGGAATTGAAAGCACATGTTTCAAACACATGTAGGTCCAGAAAATGCCGCGGCTCATATCCTTTTCTCTACATAGAAGCTATCACCCATTTTTAGTCTGTACTGATAAATATAGGTTTGATCATAGCACTCAGGTGAACATTCTACTCTCAGGACTGACAGCTATCGATGGATCCACTAAGTCAAGTTGATTCTTGATGTTCTGGACTGCTGCTCGGACCATGGAGTGTTTATCACGCATAATATAATAAGAGTCAAGATCCATGTCCTGAACAACATTCCAGTCAGCACAAATATTAACAGAAGAATTTTCAAAATTTATGATACCTTCTTTCAAATTCCGAAAAAAAACAAACCCTCAGCATCATCATAATTATGACCGTATAGATTCATAAGCATAACTCTCAGTCCGTTACCTGATATATCTAGAATAATGTCTCTGCCCTGACAATCACATATGTTTCTAATAATGCGTAACTCAAAATGATTTCTAAACAGGATGGCAACACTTGCACTATTGTCAGACATATTGCTAAGAAAACACTTATAACCCCATTCAGCCTCTCAGTATTTTTAGTCTCAGCAGTACTATGTGTCTCCTGTAGACAGATAATGGACGCATTATTGTGTTTCACCCAGTAGAAACATATATCTTCTTTTTACATTGGAACTATGTAGACCCCTAACATTCATTGATAAAATTTTGATCTGGGTATCCATTACTAGTTCTGTATTTGAGTTGAAGTTTCACAGAGCTTATATAGCTAGGCATTGCAAAATCAATATCATAAAAAGAACTCGCATACATTTTCCATTTTCGGAAGTTGTTTTCGAAGCAAGATTTTTCTAAAACCATGTCTATATAGTCATGTTTCTCTTGGTCAGGTGAAGCTAATGCACCTTTATTTCCATTCAAGAAATATTCAAGAAATCGATTGTTGTTTGAATATTTAAGATATCTTGAATATCCCTACCTCTCCCCTTCACAACTTTGATTCTTATTTATTTTGTGTTCATTGCCACACCCACACAAACACCTTGATTCTGTGAGCAAGTAGTCGGGTAAATATTTTATAATCTACACTTAGAAGGGGGATTATCATCCAATTCCTTAGATCTTCTTTATCTCATCTTCCTTTATATATAATTGCAATTACTTCCTCTCTCATTGATAGAGACATTTCTTCCTGCAGAAAAATATTTATATATAAGGATTCTAGTATGGGTACTAATTCTTTCTTGAAAGTCATATAGAACTCCGCAGCTAAACCATCTGACCCCTCGATTTTCCCTTGGGTACTTTATTAATAATTCTATCAATCTCCCCCACCCCACCCCACCCCACCCAATAAAACATTTGCTTTCGTCCCTAACTGCAGTTGTCTTTTCCACCTTAGCTTTTTCTAAATATGTATTGATGACACCCTATTCTATATGTTGTGATTTATATAATGTCCTATAACAGGATTCTATTTTACTAAGCCCCACTTACCTCCCTTTATATATCACATTTCCCTCCCTTATTTGGTCAATATTTTTCTCACCCCACTCCATTTTCATATCTCCTTTCTTCTATTTAGGTCTTTTGGCTTGGGTATTGATTTCCTCCCCTATGTTTCCAATTTTATTCAAATTTACAGTTCTTTTTTCTTTTTTAATTTTTCCTTCGTAATATTACAATAATTGTTTAATTTCTCCACTTATCGTCCTTTTCAACGTATCCCGCTCTTCTCTAATATTTAAATGTTCAATTTCCATAAAATTTATAAGCTTTTCGTTTCCATACGCTACATATTCTGCGTCATTTAAAATATTGTTGTTCATTTCCCACATCCCACGGCCCCATTTCTCTCTTTGTTTTATTCTAACACTTACATTAATCATAAAATGACCAGAGATCTTAGTATTATACGTATTGTATTCTTCTGTTTGTCTCATACCTGCGTCTCATATGTAAAATGTGTCCTGTCTGCTGGCTTGTCCGTCTTGGCATTCATCTGTGTAACCAGTTCTTACTATATACAGCCGTCTGTATCCAACAACTACTTCGTTTGCTTCAATAAGTTTTTTAAAACATTAAGTATGTCTTTAAGAGTTAGTCCATTTTTCGATCGATTTCCCCCTGTACCCAATTAAAAACTCGAACCAATATGAATTTCTTCATTGTGTATTTTTGTGTATGTTCAGTAAGCTTTTCTACGAATTGAACTTTTTCCGCATTGTATTGTGATTGGATATATACGATAAGGATGTGCCAGTCGTTGATCTTAATACGGAAATGTCATCCTTTGAATACATCCCCCACCTCTATTTCTTCCAATTGCTTGTGTCCTCCTTTTATGTTTAATATTATTGCTACTCTTGATTTCATGTCATTCTTGTTGTTATTGATAAGTTATATCGTTTTGTTTTTCGTCCAACGATGCTCTCATTTGCTCAGTCACGTTGAGTGTTTGCTGTAGTAATATTATGTCATGTTCTTCGGTTTTTTTCCTTAATTTGCTGTTTGTTTCGTTTATACCATTTATGTTAATACTTCCAATTATCATGTGTGTTTCATCCAGCCTCATTCCCTATATGAGATGATAATGAATCCCTGTTTAAGAAACATTTTCCAATTTGGATCTCTTGTTGTCTAATTAAGATTATTATAGTTCTGCTCGACCTTGATCGGTCATGGTTACTTGTTCAGTGTTTACTCTTCATTTGTTTCATTTATTGTTTCAATGGTAGTGATTTCATTTCCCGTTTGTCTGCATTTATCACTCTTCAATTTGTCATTGTCTTCTAGCTTTCCGTTGTCTCCATCCGTTTCCATGGCCAGCACATTTTCATCATATATTATTCCCACACAATCCTTATCAGTTGTCATCGCCTCGTGTGTCATCCCGTTTCTTTTTCCTGTGCTTGTCCTTTCTCTTTTCTTCTTATAGCTTAGTATTGTAATTCGTTGTGGGTGAATTTTTGTTTGGGTGTCGTAACCGTATTTATTACGTTTTGCACCCACCCCACCAAAAAGGCAAACATACGGATTATTTCATCTTCTTCTTCTTCTCATTATTATAATTATTATTAGTAGTAGTAGTAGAAGTAGTATAAACATATTATTATTATTATTAGTATTAGTAGTAGTAGTAGTAGTATAAATATATTATTATTATTATTATTATCGGTAGTAGTAGCATAAATATGATTCTTCTTCTTCTTCTTCCTCTTCTTCTTCTTCTTCTTCTTCTTCTTCTTATTATTATTATTATTATTATTATTATTATTGCCATTAAGTTTTATGAACTCTTTCATGTTGTTGATATCTAACTGTATTTCATGCCTTATTAATAGGGTAGGCTGTGTAAAATTTTTATACTTTTTATGGCGATATTGAAAGGATTCTTTTCTAAGTTTGCGTTGTGGCTCTGAAAAGAGCCCTTATGTTCCTGGCACCACTTGTCATCATACAGTTATGTTTCGATCATCCTTTACCCAGTTCTTTTAAATTCTCATTATCTAGATGTCCTTGGGAGTCCTCGCTGGGGGAGCCAGGTTCTACGAATTCGGGGTAAAGCTCAAGATATAACTCGACGATGCGTTTTCACTCCCTATGTTTGTACCTAAGTACCTGGAGATGAACAATTTAGTTAATCTTATATCGTTTGTTATTCTTGTAACAACAGTCTTCGGACCTATTTAATGTTGTCTTTAGATATAATTTGAAAGTAAACATTTGCTTAGATTATTCATTGGAACTATAAAGAGCTCATTGGAGTAAAAGATTATTCTGGACTGTTGTGAATTATTCAAAAGTGTTTCGGACAATGCCATTTTGATTTATCAGGATTGCTGGCTGACAAACACGTTCTTTTCAATTGTCATTATCTGCATGTCCTTGGGAGTCGTCCCTGGTGGAGCCAGTTTCGACCAACTCGGGGTAAAGCTCACGTTGGAACTCGATGATGCGTTCTGCTTTTTCGTGATAATTTTCGTAATGAACGTTTTTGATGTTGTTCACGACGTCCAATCGTAGTCTCAAGCTGTACTGGAATCGACGAACTGCCTTCCTCGTGTTCGAATGTACTGAACATTCTGAGCCATGATACTATCTTCAAGCAGAGTGATATGTGCAAAGGCGCTTTCAAAACGTTTTGTACAGTCTGTCAACTCTTCATTCTTCATGGAATGGTTGGACGATATGTCATCCATCTTCTGTTGTACTCTTCTTTCAAGTGAATATTGTAAAGGTTTTATCAACCGTTATTATAGTTTTCTAATAAGCAGATATAAGCGTTGAATGATAGATTGTTTGTTGTAGCCATTCAATCTTTTCTAACATTTGTTTTCTTCCATTTTTTTCAATCACCTCAGTCGAAATTAAAACTTTCTGCAAGTAAAGTTCATACCTACATACGAGAAAGCTGCAAACATGCGATTTTGCTTGTTGCACGACCGACCATACATTGATTCCCTCGTCTACACAATCGCACAGATAGAAACATGCGCGCACGCACACATGCGCTTCTATGTTATATATATATAGTATGTTAAACTCTTTGTGCGTGTTTGTTTCTTTATTATGTGTAAGTTGGTCCATGACAGTTAACTGTGATGATAATCTATATTCAAGATAATTGACTGTTAAATTTTCTACACGGGGACAACACTAAATTTTTATATATTAAGAGTGTAGATATCTCCGTATCTATAAGTTGTTACTGATGTACGTTATTATTATTATTATTATTATTATTATTATTATTACATTTCTTGTTCTGATGTTGTCGTTAAGTTTTATGAATTTGTTGATGCTGTTGTTTTCTTTAATGCCTTATCGGTACGGTTGGCTGTTTATTTGTGGCAATATTGAGAGGATCCTTTTCAAAATTTGTGTTGTGGCTCTGAAAAGAGACCTTCTGTTCCTGGCAGCTCTTGTTATCATACATTTATCTTTCGGTTATCCTTTACCCAGTTCTTTTAAATTCTCATTCTCTGGATATCGTTGGGAGTCCTCGCTGGGGAAGCCAGGTTCTACGAATTCGGGGTAAAGCTCACGATATAATTCGACGATGCGTTCAGCTTTTCCATGTACATAGTCATAATAAACATTCTTGGTGTCGATCATGACGGTCAGTCGTAGTCGTAAATTGTATTAGAAACTATGAAGCTGGTCTCTTCGTGCTCGCAAATATCGGACACTCAGATCCTTGATACGATCTTCAAGTAGAGTGATCTGTTCACGGGCGCGTTGGAAACGTCTTATACACTCAGTCAAGTCTTCTTTCTTCGCGGAATGGTCCGACGAGCTATCAGCCATCTTCTGTTGTACTCTTCTTTCAAATGAATATTGCAAAGGTTTTATCAACTGTTATCCTAGTTTTCTAACAAGCAGTGGGACCTACTCTAATTACTATTTCGGAAGGAACTCGTGACCTTTCAGAGACTGACAGGTGACATAATTTATGTCCCATTCTTTTGTTACAAAACAGGTGTCGACATGACTTAGTGATAATTAACTGATGGGTTAGCCTGATTTAACGTTTGATAAGATAGGGTAAAAGCAACTAAGATCTGCCTGATACGCTGATAACTACTTCAATCGTCCTTTGTATCATTTGCACACGGATGGAAGTGAGAAATAATGAGTATCTCACGAGATAAAGAATGGATAAACATTTTATTTAAATATTCTCTTTTACTCCTTGAATCGTTTGTAATAGCTTTTTCAAGTTGTTGTTTTTCAATCACCTCAGTCAAATTTAAACAGTGAAGTTAGTAAAGATCATAGCTACATACGAGAAAGCTGTAAAGATGACATTTTGCTTGTTGCACAATTACCAATACATTGATTCCCTCGTATCCACACACACATACACACACACACACACACGCTCGTCTATTTTATCAATGGTTTTCTCAACTCTTTGTACGCGTTTCTGTCAATATTAGATGTAACTTTGGTCCATTACTGGAAACTTTGATGATAATCTATAACCAAAATATTTGATAGCTAAATTTGATACACAGGTACAACATTATATTTCAATATATTAAGATGTAGAGAGACTAGAAACTATTAATTTTTTCCTGATGTACGTGTTTAATAATAATAATAATAATAATAATAATAATAATAATAATAATAATTAATACCCTGTTGACATCTTTTGGGGAATTTCTCATTGGCTGTTGGGATCAGGTTGGCACTTGGAAGAATACAATTATTACGCATTGTATGGGTTTAGTCAGGTGAGTTCTTTCACTATGTGGGGTATTTGCAAACTGTCATGTAGTGAATCGTAGCAAAATGCATTTTTACCCCTTATGTTTGTACCTACGTAAATAGAGATGAACAATTTATTAGTCTTATATCTTTTGTTCTTCTTGTAACAACAGCCTTCAGACGTATTTAATGTTGTCTTTAGATATAATTGGAAAGTAAACATTTGCTTAGATTGATCATTGGAACTATAAAGTGCTCATTGGACTACAATATCATACTGGACTGTTGTGAATTACTCAAAAGAGTTTTGAACAATGTTATTTTAATACATCAGAATTGTTGGCTGGCAAGTACGTTCTTTTCAATTGTCATTATCAGCATGTCCTTGGGAGTCCTCCCTGGTGGAACCAGTATCGACCAACTCGGGGTAAAGCTCAATCTGTAACTCGATGATGCATTCAGCTTTATCGTGATCATTTCCGTAATGAACGTTTTTGATGTTGTTCACGAGGTCCAATCGTAGTCTCAAACTGTATTGGAATCGACGAACTGCTCTCGTCGAAGTCGAATGTACCCGACATTAAGATTGATGATACGATCATCAAGTAGAGTGATATATGCAAAGGCGCTTTCAAAACGTCTTGTACACTCTGTCAACTCTTCATTCTTCACGGAATGTTTGAACGAGCTGTCATCCATCTTCTGTTGTACTCTTGTTTCAAGTGAATATTGTAAATATTTTATCAGCTGTTATTCTAGTTTTCTAATAAGCAGATATAAGCGTTGGAGTTCTGTTGAACGATAGATTGTCTCTTGTAGCCATTCAATCTTTTCTAATATATTTTCTTCCGTTTTTTCAATCACCTCAGTCGAATTTAGGAATTTCTGCTAGCAAAGTTTATACCTGCGTACGAGAAAGCAGCAAGCAATCTATTTTGCTTGTTGCAAAATTGCCAATACATTGATTCCCTAGTCTGCACAATCGCACAAACAAAGGCGCGCGCACACACACACACAGACACACACACACACCTCTTTGTGATAAATAGTATTTTGAACTTCCTCTGTGTGTTTGTGTCTAAATTATGTGAATTTGGTCCATGAGATTAAACTGTGATGATAATGAATATTCAAATAGTTGACATTTAAATCTTGTACACAGGGACAAGATTATGTTTTTGAGAAAGCCTACCGGCACTTTCTCGTGGGTCTTTGGTTCTTCCCGGGGGTTTCCAGGGTTCTTCCTATACCATTAATACTGGTCGCCATGTAGAGCCTGTCTTGTGCTGAGGAGTGGCGTTAAACCCTACAACAAACAACATTCTAGTTTAATATATTAAGAGTGGAGATTGCGTAGAATCTATAAATTGTTGCTGATGTACGTGTTTATTATTATTATTATTATTATTATTATTATTATTATTATTATAACAATTTTTTGTCGTTCTGATGTTGTCGTTAATATTTATGAATTGGTTGATGCTGCTGTTGGATTTAATGCCTTATTGGTACAGCTGGCTGCTTCAGAGGTTTAGGTTATTTGTGGCAATATTGAAAGGATTCATTTCAAAATTTGTGTTGTGCCTCTGAAAAGGGCCTTTATGTTCCTGGCAGGAATTGTCATCATACAGTTCTCCTTCGGTCATCCTAGATCAAGTTCTTTTCAATTCTCATTACCTTAATGTCCTTGGGAGTCGTCGCTGGTGGAGCCAGGTTCTACGAATTCGGAGTAAAGCTCAAGATGTAACACGACGATTTGCTCAGCTTTTTGTTCTGTGCGTAGTCGTAATAAACGTTCTTGATGTCGATCGTAGCGGTCTGTCGTAGTCGCAAATTGCATTGAAAACTATGAAGCTGCTGTCATCGTGCTCACAAGTACCGGACACTCAGATCCTTGATACGATCTTCAAGTAGAGTGATCTGTTCACGGTCGCTTTGGAGACGTGTTATACACTCTGTCAAGTCTTCTTTCTTCATGGAACGGTCCGACGATCTACCAGCCATCTTCTGTTGCACTCTTGTTTCAAATGAATATTGCAAAGGTTTTATCAACCGTTATCCTAGTTTTCCGTTATTGGTGTGGTCCCTCTCAGACTCATCATCATTGAAGGGACCCCCTATTTCCGAAAAGTAAAGCGCTTTTATGTGTTTTTGTTTTTTTTCCCAGTGTGTGTGCTATTTGTATTTAATTTATGAATTTCGTTTTAAAAATTTTGAATTAGGGTTTATACACCATTATATCCCTAGTGTGAGATACTCCTTAACCCAGGCTGGTTTTGGAGTTTATTTATTAAAGTGATCTTTGCCAGAGATCAGTATTGTCATGTGTAATGCTATATGTTTGTGCTATATGTTTTGTACGTTAATTTGTATACTTGTTAGGACTGGCTGAGAGATAAAATTCTTATAGTTGTTATTTATTTTAAAAGTTTTAGAGGATTTAGTGTGTGCTATAATAAGGAGTTAAGAGGTGCTTGAGTTAGTGAGAGAGAGAGAAGAAAAAAAAAAGAATTAAATAAAGTATTGATGTGGTGTGTGCATTATTTGTGTTTCGTAATGTTCTTTACTTAGCTTCCTTTTTACTGGGAGCCGTACTACCTCACGTTAGCCTCGTAGCATAGGTCTCGTACCATACGGATCTCCCCTTGAGGTAAGCTATTTCTCTGTCTGTATGAATTGTTCTGTATTTGTGAGTGGGAAAAAAAACAAACAAACAAAAAAAAAAAAACAAACAAAAAACAAACAAATAAAATAAAAATCCTCACAGGTATATCTGTTTCCAATAATGGTTTACTACTAAAGTCCGAATGGTTAACTATTAAGATTCAATTTGTTTTTCCTAATCGTATTGATTTACTCGACTACTTCATTGTAAATTTCTTTATCGTTAACATTATTTGTATATAATAGCTGATTAACATGAAATTTGCCATATTTGTTGCTAAGTTTATTTTCTAGAATATGTCTGACTTCATTTTGTTACAATACAGTACTAAATGTTTGTTTTTTAGTCTATATAGTTATCACATGATCTGCATTTTGGTAAATAGGCTATCAAATGCCTGTTAAATGCCTTTTCCCCAGTCAGCCATTGGTCATGCAAGTATAGGAAGAGCCTGCTTTGAAAAGAGGCCGATCCTATACCTGCCCAGTTTTTCCAAATGGCCGACCAGTCAAATTGAGGATGGCGATATTCAATTTCATGTTTACTTGGTGTTTTAAGTTCATTTAAAATTGTATAAGTATCGTTTTCTTTAGTCCATAATCTAGGATTATTTCTGTATGTATATAACAGTTCTCTAATTCTCCTATAAGATCCCGGAGGCTCTAGTAATTTGGTTAGTTTGTTATTTTTATAAATTTCATTATTAAATTTACAAATATAGCCAAATAGGAAGATATATATTGCTTCCTATGGATGTTTGGGAGAGTTATTTAAAATTTTAAATCTATCCAATATAAATGTTTTTTGTTTTAAATTCAGGTTTGGTCCCCCTCTATCTTTCGTTCTACATATGTAGTTTTTCTTTAACTAGTGGATTTTATTATTCCAAATGAAGCTCAAAATTCTTCTTTCAATATTTTCAATCATTGCTTCTGTAAGGTGAGTCGAATTCATTACATAATTCAATTGGCTGTACATGTAGGTTTTTGCTACCTGTATGCGGTCTATTAGATTCAGCCTTGAATGCGCCCAAATTTCAATTTGCGCGTTAATCTTGATTACTAACTCACGAAAGTTCAGGTGAGTAGAGTTTTCTCCAAAATGTATTCCTAATGGTTTTACATGATCGTTAATCAGATTGGGGAGAAGCCCGGAGTGGTTTCCCCTCCAGTTTCCTATCAATAAAATTTCTGTTTTATCATGATTTATAGTTGAACCAGAGGCCTTGCCAAATTGCTGATATTCATATTGTAAATGTTTAAAGGAATGTTCGTCTCTGGTGAAGTTAGTGCAGTCGTCTGCATGTAGAATAGTTTTGAAATCATAGTCCAAGTTCGGTATTTTAATTCCTTGAATATTGGTATTTTGGTTGATATTTATGTTCAATGATTCAATTGCTATCACATATAATAGTATAGATAAGGGACAACCCTGCCTAACTGATCTTTTTATCATAATTTCTTCTGTTAAGGCTCCATTTATACATATTTTTGAAGTGATATTGTTATACATTGCTTTTATCCAGTTTATAATATTTATCCCAAAACCACATTGCTCTAACGTTTTGTATAAGAAGTCATGTTCTATTCGATCAAAAGCCTTCTCTTGATCGAATAAGAACATTACTCCCTTTTCACCTCTGTTTTTTAAAAAATCTTTTAATGCTCCTATTGAGTGTATTATCGATAATTTTTCTACCTACCTCCCCCCCCAACATCGATTTATTCCAGTTAATGTGTTCAGACATTTCCTTTTTCTATTTGTAATCATTTTACTTAAAATTTTATAATCTGTATTCAATAATGTTATAGGTCTCCAATTTTTTATTTGCTCTCTTTATTGGTGTGGTTCCTCTCAGATTAACATTATATGAGGAACCCCCTAGTGTCTAACTTTAAAAGGTTTTTTAGTGTTTTTGTTTCCCCCATTATATTTGTTGCTTGTATCAATTTTAAAAATTTACTTTTTAGTAATTTTGGTCTAGGGTTTATACACCTTTCCTATTCTAGTGTATAAGAAAAACTCCTCCTCTCAGGCTGGACTTGGAGTACATTTATCTTCAGTGATCCTTGCCACGGATCTATAGTGCCCTGTGTTTGCTATCTGTGTCTGCTATTTGTTTTGTATGCTATCCTTGTGTATTTGTAAGGGCTGGCATTAAAGGTCAAATTCTTATAGTTGTTATTTACTTTTATTGGTTCCTTTGACTCGGGAAATCGGTTGTGATGTATATCGATACCGATTTCCCGGTCCTTAGAACTCCTTTACATTTAGTGTGTGCTAAGAGAAAGATAGTTAGATGATTTTTTTCTTTTACGGAGGGTGCTCTCCCTGGTTGATCTTTTCAGACCATTTAGGGAGGCCCTCCTGCCCTACATGTAATGATTGTGCTATTGTATATTTTGTTTTTATTTTCAAAGGTTTCTTCCTGTTAATGTTTGTCTAATGAGGTATGGTTTTTTGGGGGGTTTTTTTTGTTTTGTTATTTTTTTTTCATATATACATGTCAGTTTCTTTTATTTTTATTCAAGACATTCATCTTCTTCAAGGAAATAATTTTCCATCGCTATCGAGTCATGTTCTTCCATTTCTTTCTTTTTTCTCCTTTTTGCTCTCCTCTTTTCTCTTCTAATTTCTCTCTCTTTGTCATCACATCACTGTTTCTGTCAGATCACTCTTTTGTGTTTCTGTTGCTTTAGATCCTATTGTTGCTAAAGTTAAGGCTGTCTTTAAAGTCTGATTTGAGCCTTGTTTGTTTTCTGGTAGTTTGGTTTCACCTATTTGATGTTCTTCTGCACTGTTGTTTGTACCTCTTGGTTCATATTGTTTCTGATGTTGTTGTGAAATTTGATTTTATTCACGTAATAGTTGTTCTTTTCCTATGTTTGTTGTTTTCCTTCTTGGTATTGGCTTTGGGACTGTCTGTGATCTTGTTCTCGATTCTGTATTAGTCTCTATCCTTGCTGTTGTTAATATTGGTGCTTTTTCCCGCGCTTCTGTTGTTGTTTCTGTTGTCCTTTCTGCGATTCTCTCTTGTGGATTTTGTATTTGTTGATTTCGATTTATTTGTTGTCGGTTCTCTTGCTGTGTTTTGGAGTTTGGTTGTTGTTGTTTTTGTTGTATTTCTATCCTCGTCGTTCTCATTTCTGCATGGTTATCTTTCATTTTTGAGTCTGTTCCTTGTATTCTGAAATTCGATTGTTGTTCTTGTTGTTGTTCCAACGTTGGCGTTCTCATTTCTGCTTGATTTTCTTCTTGATTCTCTAGGTTTCTGGGACATTTGTGTGGAGTATGTCCTGTTTGTCCACATCTATTACATGATCTGTGATGAATCCTTTGTACCATGTTTTGGTTAAGAATCCAAATAAGAAAAAAGATCTTTTCACTTCCCTCAGTTTACTCTTTTCGATTTCAAAGATCCAAATTCCATTGTATATTGTTGTTAAGGGAATAGTGTCCAATCTTGAAGATATGACCTTTATATTGAATTTTTCCTCAAACCTCTCTTTCGTTGCTTGCAAGGGTATTTTAAGAGGGATGTCGGATAGATGTAGCTCCCCCGTTTGTTTCTTAATTTTCCGCAATAGTGGTGTTGGTTCTTTTGCAATAACTGGTAGTCCTTTAATAGTCATTTCCCCATATGGTAGTATTGGTTGCGTGCCTCTTGGTCTCAGTATGTATCCTTTGAATCCTTTCCGGTTTATAGAATACGTTTTTCAGATATTTTCGGGGTCTAGAACCTTGAGTGTAACCATAACATCTACTGTTCCTGGTACTCTGTCTCTTGGTATTTGTGACATGTTTAGTTCCTGTGTCCCTTCTTGTTACAAACATTCTAAATATGATCCTTCAATTTTCTCTATTCTTCTTATCTTAAAATTAGATGACAGGATAGATATATTTGTAATGAGTATATGCATATGTGGTCTGTTTTTGTTATGTTCTGGTATTGCTTGGGGAGATCTGGTACGGCCCGTACTACCTCACGTTAGTCACGTAGCCTTGGCGCCGCACCTTTGATCTCCCCTTTGCAAACGTTTGTTTTATTGTGTGCAATTATGTTAATCTACAGATTATTAATAAGAGATCTCACAGGTATAGTACCTTCATTTCAAAGCTGAATTTTTTTTTAAACAATTTTTTCCATGTATTACTGTAAATCCACTTCCATTTCTCAAACGGTTGTATTAAAACATCCCTTAACTATTATAATCTCTTATTGTTTTCATGATTCCATTAATAAATGCTATTAGTTTGTTGTAGATTTTATTGTCATTTATATCGTTCGTATATAATAATTGTGAGATTTCACTTTTGCCATATTTCATTTTGATTTTATTTTTAATTTCCTGCCTCTCTAAATCTTTTTTAGGGCATTCCATTATTAAATGTTTTTTTGAATCGATGTATTTACCACATAGTCTACATTTTGGTAATTGAGTCGTTAAATGCCTATTAAACGCTACTTCACCAGTTAACCACTTATCATGCAAATAAATAAACATCCTGCTTTGTATAGCAGGCGATTTTATTCCTGCCCATTTTCCCCATATCGTTTCCCAATTCAATCCCGGGTTCCGGAATTCAATTTCCTGCTTATCCTGGATCATTTAACACTTTATATATGTCGCTGTTTTTATTCCATAATGTATTGTTGTTCCTATATCAGTATATTAAATCTTTCATTCTTCGATAGGAACCGGGCGGTTCCAACAATTTACTTAATATATTATTCATGTATATTTCTTTGTTGAATCGACATAGATATCCATATAGATATGTCTATGGCTTCCCAAGGATATTTTGGTTTGCCATTTAACATTTTTAACCTATTTAAAATAATTGCCTTTTGCTTAACGCTCAGATTTGGGAGGTCTAATCCCCCCTTTACCTTAGGTCTACATATATATTCTTTTTCTTTAGGTAGTGTATTTTATTCTCCCAAATAAAGCTCATTATTTTCCTTTCTATATTGCCTATCATGGCTTCTGTAAGGTGAGTTGAGTTCATAATGTAATTCAATTGACTATACATGTAGGTCTTAGCGGCCTGTATACGATCCATTAAGTTAATCTTCGTGTGCGACCAAGTTTCAATCTGTGCATCCAATTTTTTTATTTAGCTCACGATAGTTTTTGTGAGTAGAGTTCGCTCCAAAGAAAATTCCTAATGCTTTTACCTGAGGTTTAATCAGATTCGGGGGGTGACCAGGGTGGTTTCCCCTCCCGTTCCCTATTAATAATATTTCCATTTGTCCTGATTTATTGCTGATCCAGAGACTTTACCAAATTTTGTGAATTCATCTTGTAGGTGTTTAAAAGAGTACTCATCTCTGGTGATGTTTGTGCAGTCATCTGCATGTAATATAGTTTTAAATTCGTTTTTCATATTTGGTAGTTTAATCCCTTGAATGCTGGTGTTATTTTTAATATTTATATTCAAGGCTTCTATAGCGATTACATATAGTAACATGGACAGGGGACAACCCTGCCTAACTGAGCGTTGAAGCTTAAATTCCCCTGTAAGGGCCCCATTGATAGTTATTTTAGATGTAATATTTTTATACATGGCTTTTATCCATTTCATGATATTGTCGCCAAACCCACATTTTTTTTAAGGCTGTAAAAATAAATTCATGCTCTATTCTATCAAATGCGTTTTCTTGGTCAAACAAATACATGATTCCTTTTTCGTTTTTATTTGTTAAGAGTTATATAATGGCAGCAATTGAAAGCCTGTTGTTTAAAATTTTTCTACCTACCCCCCCCCCCCCCCCGCTTTGATTTAAGTCTATTATAGTGTTCAGGCAAAAAAACCCCTGAAATTGTGCAAAAGTCACAAAGAAAAGTTTTTGCACAAATCAAATAAAGAAAATTGTCCAAAAACTTAATAATATTACAAATATTAATCTTATACCTGTCCATTAAGTTGATCTTCGTGTGCGTCCATGTTTCAATCTGTGCATCCAATTTCTTGATTAACTCACGATAGTTCTTGTGAGTAGAGTTTACTCCAAAGAAAATTCCTAATGTTTTTACCTGAGTTTTAATCAAATCTGGGGGGAGACCAGGGTGATTTCTCCTCCAGCTTCCTATTAGTAAAATTTCCGTTTTACAAGGTGTACAAAACCCTAAATCAAAATTATATAAAATTGAAATTTATAAATAAAAAAAAAAATAAAAAAATAACAAACACTATCATATTGGGGGAACAAAAATACATAAAATCCATTCAATTGCGGCAATAGGGGGTTCCTCAGATGATGTTAATTCTGAGAGGAACCACACCAGTAAAGGTACGCTTTCTGACATACCCACATTGGCCGAATCTGAGAATCGAACCAATGAAGACAGAGGTGAGATGGCAGTGATCCGTAACGGTGAGCGCTTTAGAACACTCGGTCACTCGGGGAACCCCCAAGTAGTTTGTATCCTACAACCCAAGGGAGAAATTTATTTTCTCCCAAATAGACGCATCAGAAAAAATGGGAAACAATCTCAGGTGTCCGTTTCCATTGAATATTCCAGATTTATGCCCACAGCATTTATAGATGTGCATATCACTTGACTCCCACTACAAATACACGTAGAAGACATTACGACAAATTTTTACTCTAAGATGAACACTTCAATCTATAGCTGTAGAACCGCAACATTTAATCCCATCCCAGGGGAAGAGGTAATTGCTCTTACGCTAGAAACAAAGAAAGATAGACGAAAACAATTCCACCAATTATGTACCTCATGGGTTTTCCTGTTAGAAAAATTCTGGTGTAGGAGATATATGCAGATATGCAATACTTCCAATGCAAAAAGGTAAGGAACGACCATAATGGTTACAAGGAGACACCAAGAAGGAGATTTGGAAATAGCTATGCTGCAAGAGCAACAATCCCAGAAACCAACACGCTCAACGAGAAGCAGACTGTATGAGTTCCTTACTTATATTAGAAGACGTACTTGTTATGGAAAAATAAAAACTTGCCTAAAGTAGAAAGGAATAGGAGGCCAGTCAGTAAGGTCCGGAAGGTCAGGCAAGTCAAAACAGAAATGGAGAGACTAAGCCCAACTTTAAGCTAAGTGGAAATAACCCAATTAGAATTTGAGGAACGAATCTTTACTCTAAGTCAAGAAAAGACAGAAAAATAGTAGAGGAACAAATAGAAACAATTTCTTCACAAATTGAAGGAGAAGGAAGCACAGTAAATGAGGGAGAAAAGAGGAGTTTAACGAAGGAGCGAGAATACAAGATAATGAGGCGAAGAGAATGGGAAATGGGCTAAAGATGTGACGTACTAAATTAAGAGGGGACAGAGAACGAAATTAATTAATTATCATGTTACACGGTCATTCTGGAATCCTAAAACAAACATCAATGTATATAGAAATAATTATAGAGGATTACGAATCTACACCAATAGAACGGAAAGTGCTATCGATGGTGTATGCAGGAGAATGCTTGATAATATTAATATAATTTTTTTTATAAATACGAATAAATAATATTATAGTACAGCATAGAGAATTTAAATTCGTACTCCACGGAGATTCGAACGAGGGTTAGCGGGTAAACGGAATTCCTTGCCAACCTCTATAATTATTTCTATATCCCTTGATTTCCATCTTAGGAACCCGGAATGCCTTTATAGATGATAATCAATTCATAGGTCGACATGTGGGTGTATTTGCTAGGCAGGGATGCGTCTACCATCGACACTGTAACATCAGCTTTCTGATGTGTGCATAGTCCAGACCATATAGCAGGAAGTGCTTACAGGAAAGGTGAAAGGTGCTGTTTAACCGGATCTGGTTTCGAATCTCCGTAGAGTACGAATTAAAATTCTCTAACCAGTATGATAATGAGATATATATCATTAGTACTTGAAAGTGTGTGGCGGTGGGTCGTGGGTGAGGGACAGGGGTATCTGTATATGGACGATTGTGCAACATGCAAAACGGCTTGTATGCAGTTTTCTCGTATGTAGCTATGATCTTTGCTCGCACCGTTTCTAAAATTTTACAGGGGTGATTGGGAAAATATTAACAATGCTGGAATGACTTCAAGAGAATGTTTACAGAAAAAGTTTATCCCTCTTGCATCTCGTAACGTATTCATTATTTACACCTGTCCCTGAATTATTTTTTTTGGGGGGGGCACCAGACAGATGCCCCCCCCACTTCCAAAAAAAAATAAAGGTTTTTATGTGTATATGTTCCCCCTCAGAGGTGTTGTAAGTGTATTTATTTTGAAATAGAATTTTGCTCCCAATTTTTGTGGGGTGTTTCTTTTTTTTCCCCTAGTGTTTTCTATGTGTTGTAAAGATTACACAGTTTATCAATTTTTTCTTTATCTACCCCATTTATATTTACTGATACAACATGGAAGTTTTGTTCCTCCATTTTCTGTTTTTTCTCCCAGGTGGCCATCTTGCATCTTTAAGGTTTTGTAACTAATGAAACATTTACATTTGTTTATTTGAAGTATTTACTTAATTTGTGATTAATTTATGATTATATGTTTTCCTGGGGGTTGATTCCCCCCTCTGGTTTATCAATGCTAGAAGCATCGTCTTTGTCTGTTGTTAGTTGAGTATTGCATGTCTCCATTTCTGTCACATGTTCTGTTACTATGTTCCTATCATTTTCTTCTTTCCTCACCTCCATGTCCGTGTCCGTGTCCGTGTCAATTTCTGTATCCATGTTGTTGTCCTTGTCTACGTTTGTGGTATCATTGTCTTCGTTTGTTCTGTCGTCTTTTTTGTCTGAACTCTCCGATGTATCTATCCCGTTTTTCCTTTTTTTCTTCTTCTTCCCTTTCTTTTTTCCCTTTTTTCTTCTGACTGTATCTCATCTGGTGGCGTTACTTCGCTACTGCTGCTTGTTATGGATACAGACTTTGCTATTTTTCTCTTCCTTGTTCTTTCTTTTGGTACTGGTGTCGATGTTAACGGTTTGATCCCTATTAAATCCTGGATCATTCCTGTTTCTATTGATCCCATTTGATGGGATTCTTCCTCTTCTTTTTTCCTCTCCCACTTCTTCTTCTGATAGTATGTAATATTTATTTTGTTTCAGTAGTTCTTTGACGTTTGTGCTTGTCATACCTGTACTGTTGGGGCTCAGACAGTTTCCCCATTCCCTCACCTCACTTGGGAGCTCTGTTTCATCTACTGTTTTTTGTTCTGTTATTCCTGACTCCTCTTTTTCTGGGTCATTATTTCTTTCTTCTTGTGCAGCTACTTCTTGTGTGTCTTTGGTCCTTTCCGTTTCCGTTTCCGTTTCCTTGCTTATGGTTTGGGCCTCATTTTCCTTCCTCACCTGGTCCAAGAGTTTAGTTATTGCCGCCTGGAACTCGTTGTTTTCTGCTTAGGTCAGATTTACATTCTGATTATTTACCATATTTGCATATGTCTTTGGTGCAGGCTGATTTTTGCAGTCCCTTGGTCCATGTCCTATTTGTTTACATCTGGGGCATGCTGTCATACTCGCATCCCCTATACCATGTCTTGACCAAGAAGCCCATCACATAGAAGTGTGATGGAATATTTTTCGCCTCCTCTCTTTTGACAGTTATAATCCTCACTCCTGATTTGATCTCATTGAATCCCCATACTGCCATTTTGCTATCTAGTACTTGGATCTTCAGTTTGTTCTCTATTTTGTCGATGACTTCTCTATTGTGGATTTCTAGTGGGAGGCCGGAAACAAACAGGTCCGTCTTTTTACCTTCCACTTCTCTGACCACTGGAAATGTCGCTCCAACTTTTGCTTTAATATCTCTAACCTCTATGCTATCTTGTTGAATGATTTTCTTTTCGTACTCCTTTGGGTATAGAATATACTTGTTCTTGCCTCCGTTCTGCAATCCATAAATTTCATTTACATTTACACCCTGCGTTCTGAGTGTAATCAGGATGTCTGATTGTCTAGGACAGTTGTCCGTGTCCTCAAAGTCAATTAGTTGACATCCGGGCGGATGAAAAGCAAGTAACCTATTCCCATCTACTTTAGTTAAGAAGTAGTTTTGTAATTTTGTCCCTGTTCTCTTTATCTCACTAGCCCCAATCTGCTCTTGCTCCATTTTTGCTTTTAGTGAGTACAGCTTACTTGAGTTGTTTACACCTAAGTGCAGGTCTCACACTACTGATTGCTTTTTACTTCCCCAAAATACTGAGTTTTTTTGTTAAGCAGCCGGTCAACCATATCAAAATCAAACCGATTTACAATTTCTGTGTAGCAATTACATACACAGCATACAAAATGTTCAAATACAACAATGAAAACAAAAGCAATTTTCACGAAAATGCAGAAACTACAATTGTACCAAAGTTTGGCACAAAGTGCATCAATGACAATGAAAAGAAAAAATGAAAGTTGAAAAAATTTTGTAAATGCAAAGGATCATGTCCTGGCACACAAAAGAAAAAAAAAAATTTCCTCACCACTACTGCTGGCTCTGTTTGGTCCTGGCCATTTTAAAATTTATTTACCAATGACTTCACTTGTCCAACAGGAGTTTAAGAGATTCTTATGTTAGGATCAGGTTGATGATTCGCATATAAATGAATTTGTTAATGAAACAATCGGTACAATGCAGTAAGGATACGAATAGTTCCTTCTGGCATTGGTCTTTAATAACGGACATCGATTGAGGGAGATAGATTTCACAGTTTATTTCCATATGTCAATTATTATCGCTATCATCTCTTAACTGATGAAGAGGTCATTGATCGCAGAAACAACAACAAGAAAACCAATAATAATAATAATAATAATAATAATAATAAATTAATACTGACATCGATGTCCGTAAATTTAATTCTTGTTTTCATCCATCTGTCTTTCCACTCAAAGAACATTATATATATATATATATCTGCGTGTGTGTGTGTGTGTGTGTGTGTGTGTGTGTGTTTAGACATAGATACATACATACATACATACATAGTGCATTTTTCTATGTGATTTTATGCTCTTATCAGTGATGTATGATTTTGTTAAATATGCTTTCACATATAATCAGTAATTATTATTAGATCAGATTTGCCTAAAGCTGGGGTATTAATGTACTTGAACAATGACATTTATGATGATTCATTACGTTTTTTATCGTGGTACTTAGTTCAGTCATTATTGCATCCAAAACGGATTTTATGCGAGCTCCTGCAACAACAATATATCGCACACGTATATCTGCCATTGGATACGAAATACCAATGTTGAAAAACAGGAGGACACAGATTTGGTTACCCGATCCACTTTGCATTTTACAGCTCTACCAAAGCCATGCACACTCAAAGAAAGAGAAACAAAACAAACACGGAGAAGAGAAAAGGAAATGAATAAAGACCATTGCAAGGAGATTTGGAATGCTTCATACAGTTAAATTATGGAAACAGGGCATTAAAACACATGGGCTACATCATGCCATGGAATGGGAGGTAAGTTCCTCTCCCAAGAACACATCATGGCAGTTGACCTGGACTGGCGATGATAGAACCTGCAACTCTCGGATCACGTGACCCAAAAACTGATCTAATGCTGATTCTGTTGATGCGGAACATCCGATTATTATTATTATTATTATTATTATTATTATTATACTTGATGTCCTTTTTTATCTTGTCATTAAGATTTATGAAGATGCTGTTGTTATGTAACTTTATTTAATGCCTTATTAGTAAGGCTAGTTGTTAAAAATTTCAGGTTATTTATGGCAAATTGAAAGGATTCTTTTCAAAATTTGTGTTTGGCTCTCAAAAGAGCCTTTGTTGTCCTGGCAGCAATTGTCATCACACATGTACCTTTCGCTCATCCATCACCTAGTACTTCATTGTTTGGATGTCCTTGGGAGTCGTCGCTGGAGGAGTCAGGTTCTACGAATTGGGGGTACAGTTCACGATGTAATTGGACGATGCGTTGAGCTTTTTCCTCTGCATAATGGTCATATACGTTCTTCATGTCGATCGTGACGGTCAGTCGTAGTCGCAAATTATATTCGAAACTACTAAGATGATCTCGTCGTGCTCGCAAATATCGGACTCTCAGACCCTTTATACGATCTTCAAGTATAGTGATCTGTTGACGTGCGCGTCGGAAACGTCTTATACACTCTCTCAGCTCGTCTTTCTTCACGGAATTGTCATCCATCTTCTGTTATCCTAGGTTTCTAATAAGCAGATGTAAGAGTTGGAATTCTGTTGAATGATTCAATGTCTCGTCCTTGAGTCTTTATATACAGTCTCGGTGACGTAATCTGAGAAATCTCAGATTAGTGTCATATCATTCAATCAATATAGGTTTATCCCCAGATGATTGGCATAATTGATTGGGTCCTACTCTAATTACTACTTCCGGAGAAACTTGAGACTTCTCAGAGACCGACAGGTGACAACATTTATGTCCCATTCTTTTGTTACAAACTAGGTGTCAACGTGACTTACAGTGATAATTAGCTGATTGGGTCCTACTCTAATTACTACTTCCGGAGAAACTCGAGACTTCTCAGAGACCGACAGGTGACAACATTTATGTCCCATTCTTTTGTTGCAAACTAGGTGTCAACGTGACTTACAGTGATAATTAGCTGACGGGTTAGCCTGATTTAACGGTTGATAAGACAGGGTAAAGGAAATTAAGATCTGATTTATACAACGAGGATTACTTTGTGCTTCCTTTGTATTATTTGCATTCAGCAGATAATAGTAAGATATACGTTTGATGATAATCGTGTTAACTATATTATTATTGATTTCCGTTTTAATTTGTATCATAAATTATTCGTAAAAGTATTGTTCATATATCAGGAAGCCCTTTACATTACATAAAACCCTGAATTTACTTGCAATTATGAACTCGATGTTTTGTATGAAAAAGAAAATGAACTGAAAAAAAAATGAAGAAAAACAGTTCCTTCTCATCGTTTTTTCTTTTATTTATAGATAATTCTTCGAAGAAAGGATTAACGTTTAATAATGAGGCTTGGTACCGTATATAACTTTATGAAGCAGAGAAAATGCATAACTAAAGCAAGCAACATAAACAACTACTGCTGATACTATCAACACTACTTCTACTGGATGAACGAAACCAGACTCAAATGCAATATGAACTACACCGACATCTTCTACTACCATAATGATGCCAATGATGTAACAACAATGATAATAATAGTAATAGCAATAACAATAATACTAGTAATAAAGTCTTGCATTATGTTATGAAACAATAATAATATGTATTTGATTTGAAATAGATAGGAGTCACTTTGATACTTTGGACTGAATTAAATGGGTATATTGGTTGAAAACAATATTTTATTTACCACAAATGTCATTCTAGAATGTAATCAAAATAAACAAGAGATATGGAGGATTGAGCAACAATCATAAACTTATTTCGAGATCTCTCCTCATTAACAACATGTATTGTTATAATGTGGCTGATGTGAATAATAAATGCATAGTACTGAAGAAAAAAAACAAAAAACAAAAAAACATTGACACAAGCTAATGATATATTAAAGTAACAATTTGTAAATGCCATGTCAGACAGTAACTAATATTACTGTATACTTGCATATTAGCAAAACTGCGGGAAACAATGATGAAATGAAGGGAAACAAAAAGATTTCCAAACACCATATAAGGATGAAATGGGGTAAGGTAGATAAAGGACTTTTAAGTTTAGTTCGTTTGGTATATGTTTATACCGGAGATATAACAGTTTGACATGAATACGTCAGTAATGATCAGGCAAATCATTTAGATGTAATTTATGGACCGCCAGAAACATCGCGTTCTTGGATAACTCACTTCCTCTCTCTTTCAATTTTTTCTTCAATCATTTTAGTCAAATGTTAAAAAATGTAAAGATCATAGCTACATGCGAGAAAGCTATTGACACCAAATTTTGCTCGTTGTACAATCGTCAGTACATTGACTCCCTCGTCTCCACACACACACACACACTTTTATGTTATCTACATATTTCTTAAACTCTCGGTATATGATTGTGCCCATATTATGTGTACATCTTGTTCCCTAAAGTAAATTGTGATAATCATCTATAATCAAGATAGTTGATAGCTAAATTCTGTACACGGGTATAGCATTCTATTTTAATATGGTAAGAGTATAGATTACCTATGATAAAAGAATTGTTGCTGGTGTAGGTGTTTGCGACTACTGCTACTGCTGCTACTACTCCGAATAATAATATTAAGAACATTGATAATAATAATAATAATAGTAATAATAATAATAATAATAAAACCTACTAAAATGTACGTGGAGATAAACATTTTAGTCAGTCTTATATCGTATGTTCTTCTTTTAACATCAGTCTTCGGATGTATTTAAAGTAGTAAAGAGAAATTGATGATCCTTTATCAGAGACCCCCGGCCCTCCCAAAACGTTATAAGTTAACATTTTTGTCAGCAGCCTTTGTTAGCTCAAAATAATAACACATTTTCTGACAAAGATGTTAACGTACTACGCTTTGGGGCCGGGGGTCTCTGAGAAAGGATGCATCAATTCTCTCTACTACTAAGTACTTATTGGTTAAAAATGTTATATTAAACAAATAAAATATATATATAATGTCATTCTGTCATTCAGTACGACATGTTGGATTCGATCTAACAAACAGATTTTGTAAAAGATTTAACTCGATCAAAGCATCGTCAGGATATACTGGGATAAAACCTAAAATAAGCGATTGCATTAAAAAGGTGGGTTATCATATATCGTCGAAATATGGATCGGTTTGGTTATTCGCGGTTGAAAGCGATATGAGAATAGCGGGTTGGGCAGATGTGATGACATTTATTGACAATATGGTTGATATATTATTTGATAACGATATTTCTAAACAAAAATATACAGCGCGGGGTGACATTCGGTCTACCATTCCATAGTTATATCAGATAAACCTAATGAGGTTCCGAATCTTTGTTTAGACATTTACCCCCAAGAGAATTCCTAAATATCCGTAACCGAAACTCTAGGAACTCAGAGGGCTGTCCGTACGTGTAGGTCTTATTTTAGTGACCAATCAGATTCTGTTTATTGCCGTATAAGAATTCCTAGATATCCGTAACCGAAACTCTAAGAACTCAAAGGCTGATTGGTCTTTGTGACCTGGAATCTCATTAGGTTTATTTTTAGTTTGCGATTGTGTCTTTTGGAATGGCCCTTGTGTGGGGTACCCCTTTAGTGAAGTCACAAGGTCACGACCTCATATCACCCCCCGCTGTATATTTTTGATGAGATGATATGATGATGAGATGATGATGATGATGATGATGAAATGCCGTCTTCACGCCAGCACACCAACCCATAACGATCAACCAATGGGTGATTCACAAAAGTGAATCCACCACGTGTTGACGTAGTGGATTGGTGTACTCTGAAGACGGGGGTGGCTGGAGCCCCCAATAAATTATAAATCTTGGCCTAAAATCGCCCCCCGCAGACATATGTCTTTCTCAGGTTTCGAACTATGGCCCTCCGGATGAGAGTTTCAGCACGTTATCAATCGAGCTATCGGACGCATTTACAAGTTTAAGATAAAATAGTTATCATATGGTTATCAAAAACACAGTAGTCCTAAAACTACAGTGTTCGATTTTCTTAACAAAAACCACATTTTATTTTTCCAATTTCCAAAAAATATAGAAATATATAATTCTGCATAACACGAATAATATTATATAGCCGATTTCTAACATATGGGCAACAGAATTCTCTGTTCGCCGTTGCCATGGAATAATCAATAACAGACCTAATAACTACAGCCTGTCACTAGACAATAAAATATTGATCGCCTGTTATGCACTCTGTGAAACCTGTAAGTGGATGTTATGTAAACAAAGAAAACAGTATTATTATTATCAGTTTGGAGCGAACTGTACAGAAGAAATCAAATAATTCGTATCCGCATAATACGTTCAAGTGGAAGTAAACTACAGACAAAAAATATGCAATAGCATTATACAGATAATAGATTTTCTTGTTTGTTTCACTAATTAATTAATAACAAAACTGCACAGACTAAAACATGCCCTCGCAACCAGATCTGGTAATGTTGGCATTAGGGAGAAAATCTACGATATTGTTATTTACGTAAAGGAAATTTCTAGTTATTTTAACAAATACAGAACTGCACCAGAATTTGTAAGTCTTAAAAATGCTGTCATATTTACATTTCACTCAAGTATATATTTTATGTTCGACAACTCGCGAATGATTTTAAACTAAACCTTAGCGTTATTATCTCCCTTTTTAAAAAACTACATTTCTAATCCTATGGAAAGAATGTCCACATTTGCTATTAAGTATAACACGTTTTCGTAATTATATAACAGAAACTTAATTCTGCCAGATACCTTACGGCGACTTTCGAATAGCTCTTTCATAGCTAATTTGCTTAATAAATATTTGCTACCTTTTGCAAAAACTTTTGACCTGTCCAAATCTATTATAACTTTAGTGTACATACTTTGACTTATCGGATTGTGTAGATTTTCATATTTTGAAGAAAGAGCATCTATTAAACTTTCCAGATACGGAAAATACTCGCTATCGTCTGTTCTAATAAGAGAAAGTTTTATTCTGTCATATTTACTAAAACAAATGCCTGAAATTTCATCATTAAATTCAAATGATAACTGTTGGTTACCGACCATTATTTTTTTTATTTTATTATCAACTCCATCGGCTAATGTTAAATTTTCAAACATTATTTCTGATGTTTAGACAATGTTACTTAAATAATATCCAAGAGCGAGAGTATTAATTCCGTCTTTGCAATACCTTTTATCATCGAAATTACTTAGTCCACGTTTTATAATTGTATTCGTTTCAAGCTTATGATAGTTGGTCCGAATGACATTGGTCTTAATAAAGCTGACACTATTGTTAAGAGCGGCTTTGAAATCCTCAAAATGCATCATCGTTTTCACATATCCCCTAGGGATGCCTTTAGCTTTCTTGGTCAGTTTATTGTCATCTAATATAACAGCATACATTTTGCTTCTTAGTCCAACAAACTCTCTCACAGGAACAAACATAAACTCATCCTTAAACTTACCAATAACTTTCTTGTTGGAATTATCATGAAATTCACTACAAGTTGGATAATCTGATAAATCGAACAAATCTTTATTATCGTAAATATCTTGATAGACATTTTCACAATTTATGTTGTATACTAGAGAATCCGTATCAGTAAATAGTAACTCTGACTCTGGCCATACTTTTTTGGTAAAATTATAATGAAAATCATACATCAACCACTTCGATATATCAAGTACAGCTGCACCAACATAGATTGGCTTATTTAACTTTAAATTTGTCTTTCGTCGTTGTATTACGGCAAGGTTTTCATTAAATATTTTCATACTAACAAATCCATCGTCGCTAACTAATTTATTTCTGCGGTTGATATCATTAACAATTTCAATCGAAACTCTCCTGCGTATATTTTCCATAGTCTTCCCAAACACTGAGTTGTTCATTAACTTGAAAAAGTTTTTCTCAAATTCGGTTTTAGCCACAGCACGACGTTTCGTATTTAGGTTAATATAATCCGCCATCCACTGCGATTGATTAAACTTTAGCACACGATGGACTTTTCTCAGAATTAGTCCAGCATCTACTGCTTGCTTTAGATTTTTGTAATGCATGACGTAATTTCTTTTATCTAACAAATTTGGAACTAACTTGTTAACGATAGAGCATTTTCCTATTGTCATAGCTCGTTGTTCAGGTGATAATAAACTATAATCAATCGTCATTGATTCTGCGCAAAATGGATAGTCGTTATGTAGATCGTGTAACGAACTAGGGTAGTCTATATCAACTTCAACAAAATATGAAATATCTTTGGGAAGATTTTTTTCAGTTTCTTTGAGAAACTGGTTTGGAGTTATCCAATGAAACCCCCCCGCAAGGCATTGCCTGTACCATGCTGGCACCATACAAATTCACACAGTCGAGATAAATAATGTAACTCGACGGACGATTTTTATCATAACTTTTTAAGTATTTATTATTAGCTGCTGCATATTTTTTTTTTTTTTTTTTAATTCCGCCTCTGATGCCTTTTTCAATAAAGTTAAACATATCGATATCTGTTAAGAGTTCTAATTCTATCTCGCTAGTTTTAAGTAAAGCGTCCCAAGACAGCCCCGGAGCAGAATAATACCAACAGGAGTCTAATCCGTAATTTACATGACTAACCTGACGAAAATTCTCGAAAACATCTGCTAGCAATAACACATCAGTTTTCAGATATAAATCGTGATA
>JAECUM010091532.1:0-39390 GCA_016617855.1 Megalonaias nervosa
TATCATCGATGTATTTTTTCGTTGCAGCGTTGAAATCTAATTCTGGTGTTCTAAGATTATTAATGCCATTATTATTCATGTTGAGAAATGCACGCATTATACCACTGTTGACAAACACGTACTTAGATTCTTGATCATCGACGTATTTTTTTGGTGCTGCGTCTGTATCTGCGGTTGGGTCTCCAAGGTATGTAATTTTATTTTGATTCATGATAATGTACCGGTGAATAAATCTCCAGCTCGCTTGATAAAATCGTTAACTGACTTACCGGAATCTTGTATTTTACCTTGATCAGCAAAAGTAACGATATTATTAATAACCGCGGTGGGAATTCGTTTAAGTACATCTGACAGTTGTATATTACTTGTTTTTAATCGTCCTTGTTTATCCTGAAAAACAACGACTTCATTTTGATCCACACTTGTGATATTTATTAAATCATCGATTTCATTTCTGAGCTGATCAAGAGTTGCATATTTAGATAAATCGACTTGCTGCTGAGCTTTGCAAGAAGATCTTCCATAAATATCTACCATTATATTTGCTAATATCTGTTTAAGTGTGACAACGTAGTATATTCATGCACGACTTTATGAGGTGGCGTTGTTGATTTTGATAGAGCATCAAGTTCAGCGAGTACTTCTCGACCACATTTTGGCGGATCCGTTAATTTTTGTGTTGGTAATGTTGAATACCAGATTTTAGAACGCATCGAATTCTTACTTTGCATAGCAGTACTTCGTATTGTGCTAACATATTTTAAAAATTCTTTTGGTGGCGCCAACCCATACGAATCAAAATAAACAATTCCACGTGGATCAATTGCATATGCCACCCAATGAGTGCCTGGACCAGAGTTTGTATCGAGATTAATAATACCAGTTTCATGTTGCATTGCAACGGTAGGTAATTGATCACGCATAAAAACACCTCTGAAGTTTTTTATATTCAGTTGCTTAGCAGCATTAAGTAAATCAAAATTAGACATAGGAAGAATCATCGAACTCGGTGAGAAAGTCACCGGGGCAGTCTTAGACCTCTTCCGTACCATGAATATGGGGTCCCTGGAAGTCTTAGACCGCGACCATATACTGAGCCTGATAATCTTAGACGGCCCGGCTGTGGCACGTTTGGTGCTCTTAGACGTCTTCCGTGTTGTTTTGCCTGTGATCTTTTTTTTAAAGTTTTCTGCGTGCATAATTCCTTGACCCGTTGCTTTCTTTAACGCCATTCCAGCAGCGGTTCGAACAGCGCCTAATGCAGCTCTTTTGCAACAGCTGGGGCTGCAGCGGCTATTATCGCTGGTAACGCGGCAAGAAGTGGAAATATACCACCCGTTTTAACGATGTCTTTAATGACACCCGCAGAAAGATTAAGTTTTATACCTTTATTTGATTTTTTTTTGCTTCATTGAAATGCCTATGCTGGCGTTCTGATAATGATAGTTTATTCGGACCACCTGCGATTTGTTCTCGCTTTAATGATATTTTTACCGCACAATTATTTTTTGATGATGATTGTAGCTTTTTAATCTGAGCAGGAGTCAGAGTAACACTAACATGTTGATATGACATTTATAATTATCATCCTGATTTTAAATCAGAGTCAGAACGCTCTGCGTTCTAATTACATGTTTTCTACTGGGGCATCAACGACTCGCATTTTCTTCCACCAACACCTTCAAGCAACATTGATTTATCGCTAAGTATAACAGCAATTGCCCTATAATTAGCAATAATTCCTCGTAACACACGAGCTCGAAAATGTATGTCAACAACAGATTGTCTGGTTAAATCTAAATGTTCCAGTGAAAAGTAATAAATCGGATATAAGTTTGTAAAATCTATCTGTGATATTTGTAAACCAGTATCAACATTTTGATCACGCCCCATGAATGTCATTAATCGATGATATGCACGTGCAAAATGATTTTGATCGAAATTCAGCAAAATATCTTCAGCTGGTTCTTGATGTCCGTTTATTCTCAATGAAACTTCAGAAACACCAAGTTTATCAAATATCATTATACTTTGTGTTTGATTATTTATTCGTGCAATATTTTGAAGCGAAATAAAATATATCGCGGTGCAGAAACACCTTGCTGAGAAGCTATATGCCAAGCAAATAAACCATTAACTGCACTTTGTACAGCATTTGTGGTCATTGTCAACCATGATGACATTGATTTACCACCTTGACTCATAAAAGAAAGCAAACGTTCTTCTTCAGTTATTGTTGGAGTCATTACTGGCATCCACAATGAAAGTTTTGTTAGTACTACTTTACCATGAAGTGCTCTAGTTGCAGCATCATCAGCTCCTTCAACGTGCCATATTGCATCATCGTCGGTACCTTTTCTTACCAGTACAACTGTATGTTTGGCTCCAAAAATAACTTTTCTAACATTTCTGCAGAATCCAAAAATATGTGATAATGGAATTTCGCATGAAAATGCTCTTCTATTATCTTTTAACATTGCTCGACGTGATCTAAATCCTAAGTTGAAATCTGGATCTACATTAATAATCATACTTTGTACATCCACGTCGGCGTTTCCAGCAAAATTTCTTGGTCGTCTTATTTCATATTGTTGGTACCCTGGCGAATTAGAAGCATCTTTCACAAACATCATTGATGGACCAGCTGATCTTGAATAATCATCACTATATCGTGCAAGGCCAAGTATTGTTGTAGCAACATCAACGTTATTCTGAATTGTTTCAATATTTTTTCCGTCAATCATATATATGGCACTATTAAATAAAGCCATAACACCGTTGTTAACAAAACCAACACTAACATCAGCTACATATTCAGTATCATCTGTTCTTAAAATTGTTTCCTTCAACCTCGATAAATGCCTCAGCGGGTAAGAAATATCTGCTTGTATCCTGAACTTGCAGCTCAGTTCGTCCTCCACGCTGATTTGGATCTCGTGCATCATAAGAATAATATTGATAATCGCGCACAGATTCATCTTTTAAAACTGGTGCATCCATGTCAAACGCGGGATCAGATATACGCTTGAACATCTTTATTATTATCGTCTTCGTCTAACACGAAGACCGCTTCCTGCTATCAGACTAGCGGTTATATTTTTTTTTCTTTTTCTGACATTGGTACACTAGCCGACTCTGCTAGTTTTTGATTAGCAGCTTGATTTATTATTTTACTGACATTTGCGGGCATCACTTCAGTGCTGGCCAGTTTCACTGGTGGCTGAGGTTTTTGTCGTATTAATCGTTCTAGTCTATCCTTGATTGCTGAGAATGCTTTGCTAGCAACATCACCAACAGCGCCAATACTTTTTTCACGAACAACATCAATAGCATTCATTCCTAGTTGCTTTGCAAGCGGTATTGCTTTTGGGGCTATCCTTCTAAATAGACCTTGAACAACATCACCTAGTCCATCTCCGTAGGTCGTTTTGTACACTGGTAATCGTGAATTTATTACCCTGACCGTGGTTGGTCTATGAGTATTGTGTATGATCATATTATTATTAAGTGATTTTATCACTAATTGCATCTAATTACATACTTAGTCACTATGATAATCATAAGTGACATTGTCACTGATTTCATTAATAAGGGACCGATACACATTAATATCCATAACACCACCTGTAAATAATCGTTGACAAATATCAGCTGCTTCATTAATGATTTCTGGGGAAATATTGCCAGCTCGTTTTCCTCCAATGAGAATTTCTAGTCGATCAACATCAGCAAGGACGTTATTAGGACAAGTAATAAGACCACTTCCTAAACCACTTCCAGTTGTGCCGGTAGAATCGCTAGTGATTCCAGGATCTTGATATTCTTCCTCTGTTATTTTGACTGTTGTCGTGGTGATTTCAATTGTTTCATTATTTCTTGTCGTTGTTGTTCTCGTTGTTGTAGCTCTTGTTGTAGTTGTTGTGATCGTTGTGGTGATGGTAATTCAAATTGTTGTGGTAGTGGTGGTAGTCGTGGTGATCGTTGTGGTGATGGTAATAGTCGTTTACCTTGTTTAGCTTTTTCGATATGCTTATATACAGCCTCATCAAATCTGTTAAAATTATCAATATCTTCATTAGATCTGATTTCTGGAATATCAGTAGCAACGCAATATACATCCCTAATCCAACTGGCAGAGCTTAGAGATTTAACATATCCTGGTTTTACATAGTTTTCTTTTTCATAATATCCAAACGCGGCAATATCAAGTAATTGCTTTGGGTCCTTGATAGCAGCAATACCTTCAGGCGTAAATTTATCTATTATCTTAATTCTGGTTTTTGGTGGTTTAGGTTGTGGTTATGGTTGTGGTTGAGCCCCAGGTTGAGCTGCTTGAATACGAGCAGCAATATCAACAGGAAATGCTTCAAGAGCTTTCTGTGTTGCCTCAGTTGCTGTAACAATTTTCTTTGTTGGTTCGACAATCGGTTTAAATAATTGTTCTGTACCTTCTGTAAATTCCACTTGAGACTCCTGATGTTCTTGTAGTTGCTGCTTGACAGAATTACGGACGGATAAATATTTCTTAATTGTCTCTAGTCGCTCTCGAGCTAATCTAGTTGTGTGAGATTCTCCTATCATTATTGATATAACAATAATGATTTAATTATAGCAGCAGAGGGGGTGAACGACCAGCGTTCAGTGACCAACACGTAAACGAAACATTCCTGAAAATAAAAACGCGCGTCAGATAAAGTAACATAATAAGCTAACACAGTCGGCCTGACAAAGTGATTGTTAGAGGTTTTGGTTTAACGTTATTGACCTTTAGATTTCCTTTTCGTAGGTAGGTTTATTTTTTATAAATAAGGTCTCCAACAAAAATGGTCTGTTCACCCCCTCTGCTGCCCTCGGACAGTTTTTCTTTTCTTAGTCTTTTTCTAGCTCTAGGGGTGTGAAGTCCTCTGAAGGGGTGTTTTCGTCGTCTTTTTCTGCCTTGTCCTTGCTGTTGAATCAGGGAATCAGGAATGTCTGACTCGGCATCGCCTAGGGCATTTATAAGAGTTTCTCGCCGGCCCAAAATGTCTTTACCCGTTTGAAGCAAGACATTTGTGCCTGCTCTCAAGAAAGCTTCTTTGGGGTTTTGTTTGTCAATGATGACATTTTGGAGAAATTCTTTGCCGTGCGTCAACGCGGCATCTTTCAAGGCGTGCAATCCCCGTGTCACCATCGGTTTCAAAACGGGAGCCACCGAACGAAAGGCTGATTTGAGCATATCTCCTAAACCATGTCCTCGCTGTCGAGCGACTCCTCGGTACACAGGATACATGACTGACAAAAGGTTAGAGTAATCGTTTTCGAAAATGGAGTTTCACTGTGACTTTCTCTTTGGTGAATGGAATATTTTGTCCCAGATCTCCTTTTATAGTAATGTCGACAGTGTCGAAATACGACTTACTGACGGGCAAATAGTGAGGATGTACAAATTCGCTGTGAACGTGATAGGTGTTTCCACCTTCCTCGGCAGCGTTCGTGGCAGAATCCACTTTGAAAGGAATGGCACGCAGGTACGGAGGTGTGTCCCACCACGTTGTACTCCGCCACATCGGAGTACACAAAAATCAAATTCAGTCCTTGGTTCATTTCTACAGAAAATCTAAAATATTTCGCAAAATCCGAGTTACCGGTCACGGCTGGTATATCGTTTGCAATCTTGATCAACTTAGTGTCTCCACCCAAAAATATCATACAATTCAGAGCAAAATGTAATGGCCAATACTTTGTCCTCTGAACAGTTGATGAGTAGGCGACGAGCTATTTTGTGGTAATCGATCGTGACACTTTTTCTGGTTTTCTCCAAGACTTTACCAAACACGTTATTGAACCTGTCAGCAATAGTGTTCACCAAATGTTGACCACTAAAATAATAGCCTGAGGGAATTATCAACCGATAAGTGGCTCGTTTAGTTTTGGGGTCTTGTGATTTCATAGTCAGCTACACTGCTGCGTTCAGCCAAGGCTTGTTGCACTTGCTCGTCATGAACTTTCACCGCAAAAGTGTTTAGATTAGGAAGGATATTTAGGCTTTGTGTAAGGTGAATCATTTCCACTAAAGCCACTTCCCAGTGGGCTTCGTGATCCAATTGAATGGCATGAGGTAATTTGGCTGTGTAACAACACAAAGTGTTATTGGGAAACACCTCCATGGAACTATCACTGGGTAACGTTAAGTAAAATTGGTTGTTCATAATTCCACAGTTCTAGTGTCCGAGGAGCCACTGAAAGTCAGAGGAGTGTCTAAAAGAGGATGGTTAGGGTGACTGTTGGATGGGGGACTAGCGTTGGACGCAAGATTCCCGTTGTTGTTTCCGTTAGAGGAATATTTCAGAGACGGATTGGAAAGAAGGTAACCAATGCAACTGCTAAGTAAAATAGTCCACAATTGTTGGTCTCCTTGTTGCAAACTCAGATTGGCAATGGCAGCACTGATGATACAATACACCACAAAGATTTGGCAGAAAAAGACGATTTGCGATTTAGGCACACGTTCTCCACACCACACCCACAAGGGTTGCTTTTGTAAATCTTTCAGAGAAGAACTGGGCGACGATATGGTGACTGCAGTAGCTGAGGCTGTGTTGAAGGGCATGATGGTCACTTCTTTTTATAGTCGATGAGTTGCGAAGCGTCGATCCAAGAGTCAAAACTGGAAGGATATCCTTTCCAACGTACTTTGACTTCTTTGACACGTCGTTTTCCCACTTTTCGGGTTCTTCGATCAAGAATGCTTTCGATCTCGTACATGTCGTCTTCTTTTTTGGTCACACGTTGTAACTCGGGCAAGTAAAACGTTCCTTTTAACACTTCCCCGTTCATGTCTTCCAATTTATAGACGGGAGGATGACGGCCACGCACACGTTCGGTGACACGAAACAATTCGGTGGTCCATTTGGGTAAGTAACCTTTGTCGAAAGTGCGTTTGGTTTTGCCAATGCGTACCCAATTTCCTGATGCCAACACCCCACCTTTCTTGGGGAGAGTCACTGTCGGGGACGTACCAAACAGGCGCTCGAAGACGGTCACTTCGTTGTCGGGAGTCACTTCTTGCGGGCACGTCCGATGCTCCGATGGTAAGATTGGTTGTACGATTGGACGAGGTGTGGCAAGACGTCGATGTACTTGAGAGTGTGTTGATGCGTAAAATATTTCCACATGTGTTCTTTCAAGGTGCGTTGAAAACGTTCCACGATGCTGGCTTTGGTTTCGGGATTCTCGGTGGTGAAAAAATGTATGTCACGTTTCTTCAATTCCTTTTGGAAAGCTTGGTTCAGAAATTCGGTGCCTTTGTCAGTTTGCCATCGAAGAGGATGACGCCCACTTTGTTTCAACACCAGTTTGAGGGCTCGCACTAACTCACTGCTCGATTTGGAAGTCAATGGCACGACCCAAGCAAATTTGGAAAAGACGTCGATGACACAAAACAAATATTTGTAACCACAATTGTAGGTGGCCAAATGAGAGACATCGGCTACATCGGCTTGCCATTGATGATCGATGCCTTCCACTTGGGTGCGACTTCTGGAAAATATTCGTCGAATGGGTTTGTGTAAGGTGTACGTGGCTTGTTCTTGTAGCCAGCGTTGTCCTTGAGGTAAACGAACACTTTTCAGTCGAGTTTTGGCAGCACGATACAATTTCTGAACTCCTCCGTAATCTGCAGGATGGGATGGATCGTAGTAAATGCTTGCTAACACCTTCTCCATTTTTTAATAAGTGATCCACTCTTCACTGATGCTCCTCTTTTCTTCGTGTGGTATTTTCTTGGATTGTAATGCTTTACGTGTCCGACGAGCAATAGGCATCGAGAAGGAAGATGTCTGAACTGGGGTAATCAGTTCTTGTTTCACTTCTGGTTTCCCTTCTTTCTTTTTCTCTTCTGAGGAAGAAGGGGTAGCCATCACCTTTTTAATCCAACCAATTGTGGATGTAGGTGGTGTTGTTAACTTGCGTACTTTTTCTGGTGGAGTTTGAAGCTCTTCTTCTTTTCTGTCTTGATCACTGGGACTAGTGGTGGTGGACTTTCTGTCTTGATTACTGGGGCTAGTGGTGGTGGTGATGGACTTTTCATCAAGGCCTTAAATTCTTTCAGAGTGGGTAGAGCTGTTTCGTCTAAAGCTTTCCGGTGAAAGAGTTGCAGTCGTTGCAACAATTGACCGTACCTTTGAGATTTTTCCGTTTCTGACAAATCGCTGCGATCCATCAATGATTGCAGTTCGTGTTTTAACTTGGACATCTCGGTCAAATGAGGATTGGGAAGTAAATGCGGGGTTCGTTGTTCTTGGCAACACACGTCGTGGAGGAGTTCGCAACCGTTTTCATTCTAGGAGCTTATGGAATCTTTGAATAAGGCCCATGATACATTCGCTGGGCCTGCCGATATACATTTTCAGCTTTTGAAACACCTTCCAGAACCATCCTTAACAATTGTTCTGGAAATCTTCAATGATTTATGGATTACTGGTAAGGTACCAAAAATTTGGAAAGAAGCAATAGTCATACCAATTCCCAAAGCGGGCAAACATAGCGCAGATCCTACCAACTATAGACCCATATCCCTGACCAGCTGCGGATGCAAAACAATGGAACGAATGATCAATTCTCGGCTTGTATGGTATTTGGAAACCAACAATTTAATATCTCCTTTCCAAAGTGGCTTTCGTTATGGTCGTAGCACTAATGATCATCTGGATAGACTGGAAACATTTATTCGTGACGCGTTTTCAAGAAGGAACATTTAGCAGAACGTCTTCTTTGACTTAGAAAAGGCTTATGATACGACATGGAAGTACAGAATACTAAATGACCTACAAGATCTGGGTCTAAAAGGCCGTCTGCCCTCTTTCATATCAAACTTTCTGTCAGACAGAGAATTCAAGGTACGAATGGATTCCACCCTCTCTGATATGCACGATCAAGAGATGGGTGTCCCCGAGGGCAGTATTGTATCTGTGACGTTTTTCAATATCAAAATGAATAGCATCACTAAGTGTCTGGCTCTTGGTGTGGATTGCTCCTTATATGTTGATAACTTTCTAATATGTTATTGATCAAAGCACATGCATACAATTGAAAGACAACTGCATCAGGGTATCAACAAGATTCAAAATTGGGCCAATACTAACGGTTTGAAATTCTCCAAATCAAAAACAGTATGTATGCATTTCTGTCAGTTACGAAGTCATCATGATGAACCTAAACTCACGCTGTGCTTAACACCTATTCAAGTTGTTGAGGAAATAAGGTTTTTAGGTATTGTCTTCCACAGAAAACTGACTTTTATTCCGCACATAAAGAACTTGAAAGCTAAATGCTGGAAATCTCTTGATCTACTTAAAGTAGTAGCGAACACTAACTAGGGTGCTGATAGAAAAGTCATCCTCAGATTCTATGGAACGTTTATTCAGTCCAAACTAGAGTATAGTTGCGTTGTTTATGGTACAGCTAAGAAGTTCTATTTAAAGATGTTTGACTCAATTGATCATCAAGGAATACGACTCGCTCTGGGAACACTTAAGACATCCTCGTTGAAGCGAACGAACCACTTTTATCACAACGTAGAGAAATGCTTTCAGTACAGTATGCTCTCAAATTAAGATCAGACCCTCTGAACCCTGCTTTTTCGGCTGTATTTCAACCCAAATACAAACCCTTATACGAAAAGAAACCAAACGCCACACCTTCCTTTGGCATTAGAGTATCATCCAGCCTTGACAATACCAAAATTGATCTTTCAAAAATTCTGAAAACGTCCATCTCCGAGACACCCCCCTGGCTACTTCAACAACCAAAAGTACTTTTTGTGTTACACGATGGAAGAAAATCGGAGACAAACTCTTCCATCTTCCACGACTCATATCATGAACACCTCACCCAATTCGAAAATTATACAAGAATTTATACTAATGGATCAAAAGATGAGGGATAGACTGCTGCAGCCTTCGTTAGTGGAAAACACACAAAGTTCGCTTGCCAAATTGTACATCAATTTTTTCAGCCGAAATCAGAGCAATAGACCTTGCTCTGTCTTATATTGAATACAAAGTTATCAAAGAATCTTTACGTCAGAAATGGCAGGCATCATGGAATGATGCAGTGAGTAACAAACTTCATGCCATCAAGGCAACCTTAGGAGAATGGACACCTTCTTACAGAGCCGCCCGTAGGGAGGAGGTAGTCATTGCAAGAATTCGAATCGGTCATAGTTGTTTAACCCACTCCCACATACTAAAATGCGAAGACCCACCAGAGTGCATTTCTTGCAATGAACCATTCATCGTTAAGCACTTTATGTTGAAGTGTTTCGTTCTCCAACCGACGCGTGATCAGTAATACAATGTGCATGACATTAGGGAGCTCTTTGATAGTTAGCATTTCTTATATTATAGACTTCCAGAAGGAAGTAAATATTTATCATAAGTTATAGCTTTTATGCTATCACCTTGAACAGTTTTATGTGCTATATATACCGTCGGTAGATTTTAATTACCTTTCATCTGTTTTCGTTGTCATACATCATTTACACTCCCCGTTGATCGGGAAACTTTATTTATATATCACCGTTACCATTTTATCGTTTTACCTTCAACTGTTTGGTTTCGTATCGCTGGTCGATACGAAAACTTTAACCACTTTTAAATAATGAAAGATATAAACTTTTGCATGGCGCTAGATAGCCTCATAGTGCTGGTGCGCCGTAAAAATTCAACCAACCAACCAACCAACTTTCAACTGTTTCGTATCGTATCGCTGGTCGATACGAAACGTATTACCACTTTTAAATGATCAAACATATATCCTTTTGTATCGCGCTAAATAGCCTAACAGTGCTGGTGCCCCGTTAAAACTCAATCAACCAACCATCTAACCAACCAACCCGAATTTAAATGGTTTCCTTCTCTTCCGCTAGACTTTGAACCTGTGAAGGTGGGTGGTCAACAAAAGATTATACTTCCGGTGAGGCATTTGGGGCAACTCAAAGTTACTCGTGAAATTAAAGATGAGTAAGCATGCATTATATATATATATATATATATATATATATATATATATATATATATATATATATATATATATATATATATATATATATATATATATATATATATATATATATTCAAAACAAATAATAGGGGTCACGCGTTTACCCATTATCCTGAAAAAGCTAAAACACTCAGCGGAAAAATTCAAAACGAATATTATGTTTTTCACTCGCAAGGGTATGGATCCTTCACTTAGATTTAATATTAAGATCGTCATATACGATTTAATTAAATGTACTTCACCCATCTACCTTACATTGTTATGATAGTAATGAGGCGTGTTGGACTATCATTAAATGTGTTAGATCCTCATAGATCAGCGTACAGTATTCAGCATTAATTAATGTTCGAACTGGTCAGCCTGGTGTTAGGATAATGTGACTGGGTGAGATATCATGCGTTTTGTCTGCGGCATGCTGCCCCAGTGCTATACATCACTATAAACTACCATACTGCATATATTGTAGCTATATGGCTGAAACATTGTTAAAGGTACGTTAAAAATCCAAATTACACACATCAGCGTACAGTCCTACAATGCGAAAGATACAGCCGTTTGAACAACAAATTCCTATAAGGCAACAAAGCTTCTTCCTAGTACTAAATTCTTGCAGAAACGCATGGTGTCTCTCCCCATCTTCCAAGGTAACATTAATCCTGCTGAGGTTTTCGACATTAAAATCTTCCTATTGTCATACCACCCACAACAAAAATGGCGATTTAATGTTAATTTCCTCATATATCGAGAGCGATATCCTCAATGTTAAAGTTAGCCTGTCTCCTCAGAGCCACCTCCCGAATAATACATTCCTCTTGCTGCCACAGTGCATCACAAATTAAACCTATGAATGTGGTGAGCATTAAATTTATCTCTTGTGGCCATACCAGTTGTAGTGGCCACCATTAACTTGTAATACCGTCACTAGCGCATGCTGCATGGTGATATGGTTTTCAATATCTTTGACGCAGTTAGATGTTAGCAAATGATCGATCCCTATACATGGAATGTGTAATATTTATCGATAAGTTTAAATTGCTTATTTCAAGCGAGCAACGTTATAGAATACATTTAATCACAGTAGGTTAATGATTTGCTGATCGATTTGGATTAGGTGAAAGATTCTCTGCAACAGTGAGTCAGAAATGTGTTCAAATCACCCAGCTGCTCCAGCTAATATGTGATAATTGACGAAACATTGCTTGAAGCTTCATTGTCAAATTTCAAAGGCATCTTGTGATTCACAACACTTGCAGGATTTCAAACGATATTGGAGAAAACCGAGAAAGCTCTTTCTATCTTATTTTCTATTAAGAATTAGTTATTTGATAGTTTGCATTTCTTACTATAATTTATTAAAATGAACCCAAATTTTTAAGTGGTCAGAATACAAAAGTATTCGCTGTGAAAAGAGAAGAAAGAATGTGAAAATTCATGATTGTACAAATTACTCTTGGAAAACAATTAACACAATTGAGCAATTTATTTAACACTTTATTTCACTATATTGCACTTGTTTTGAAACATTCATATTACAAGCAATTCAGGTTCAGAAACAAGCACAGCGAGTGACCTGAAGAGTGAAAGACTATAATAAAAGAGCTAATCGTATGTTCAATTCAAGCGTTAATTTATCCATACGTTAGGCATTGAATTGGCATTTTTATGTTGGTATTATATCACACAGAGGTAGTTCCATTTCTTGCCAGAATAACTTTGTAATTATTTCTCACTCAGTCACGAGCATCTGTTTTATTGGTTCTGGCAACCTGTCCACTATAGATTTCATATCGCTAATGCTCATTCCGGAAGCTGGAAAAGAGTAAACAGAATTTATTCATGTTAACAGACCACATTATCCAATTATACTACAAAAAAATAAAATAAAAATATGATATAAACATCAGGCTTGTCGTCTGTGACAATCTTGTATAGAAAAGTATAAATAGAGAATACATATATAAAGAGAGTACTTTATATTTGAGAAATTGTTTCTCGGCTTCATTAACAAGTCAGAAGAGCATCCATGAACAAAAACTATCACTCTTATAGTTGACAATTCGTTGCATTTTTGAATCCTTCAAATGCATGAATGGTTTCCGATGAATGTCAAATATTGATTTGTATTTTGCTTTATACAACGATTCACCACGTTTGACTAGAATTTACCTAGTTTTCCACAATTAATATGCCTTTAATGAATCGTTGTAGATTGAGATGGAAAATTGATTCGATTTTAGAGTTGCGACTTCAATTTAGCAGATGACATGTGGGTACTTGTTCACATCAAACACGTAATGTCGCCATATTTATACTGCATTTGAACATCCTACTCTCTGGCGTCATGCTGCTTCATCACAATGTTTTTATCAGTGAAGACAATCTATTAATCAGCATCTTTGCTTAAACATTACAGCACAGCTTTTTCTATCTGAAATATCAAATCAACGTTTGTTCAATCTTGAATGTTGTTTTTTTTTAATCCAAACATACCTTGGCAACAATTTTTAACCCATAAAACACACTTTGTAATATAGAGTTTATTGCCTTTATGTCGCATATCGGCAGCACCTGTCTAGAAACCAATGTATTGATCACACAGTAGTTTTGTATTCAATTCAATCTGGTGCAGTAAATTGGAAATTTCTTTGTTTTGTGATTTTTATACACTAAAATTGCAGCATTTTATCGTGCCATTTGATTCAGTACTAAAACCTTAATATGGCCTCTCTAAAAGCCGTTACACTGACCAGAGAAGAACTATGAATTACTTTCTGCAGTGAAGTGCGGATCATACTGTATTACGATTGATAACTACAACAGTTATTAAATTGCATTTATTCTGTTTGATTCAGTAGTGATTTTGGTATGGTCGTATATCTGTAGAATCTGTTCATGACATCTGACCTCCGTATTTTAATTCCAATCGTAATGAAATTCATCCAGTAGAAACGTCTATAAATATCTTTCATTGTTATAGTTTTTATGATGTAGTAAAGAGCGATGTTTCATGCATTAGTAGTGTGTGTGTGTGTGTGTGTGTGTGTGTGTGTGTGTGTGTGTGTGTTGGGTTAGGATTTTTAACGTAGCTTTAAAAACATTTCAGTCATATCACTTTGATGTCTGCAGTGTGGCAGCTTAGAGTGATGTCTAGAACTGGGGCATCATGCCGCAGACATGTAAAATCATGTCTCACCCATTCACATTATCCTGACACCAGGCCGACCAGTCCTAACACTAACGTGTTAATGCTGCTCGCCAAGCGAGGCAACTGTTAGTACTATTTTTATAAGTGTTTGGTATGACTCGGCCGGGGTTCGAACCCGCGACCTCCCTAATCCGAGGCGGACGCTCTAACCTTTAAGCCATCTGAGCGGTCCTCATGCATTAGTAAGAAAGTTGGTCAGTCATAGAATGGGCTATACATGACACAGCTGGGAGTCGAATTAATTCATCAAATATATTTGTTTCATTTGCTCGACCTGCCATATATTACCTTCTTTTGTATGCACCATATTGCCACTACTGTACAGGATTGTTATTAACGCCTAAGATACACGTACATAATATTCCTCCCCTTACCGATAGATAAACAGGAGGCTCTAGTGAATGAGTTCTGAGATTGTTATAGAAAGCCTGCTGTACAGCTTGGGTCGAATTAACGTAAACAGTTTTAAATAAATATTAAAAGCTCAACAAACTTCAGTCATTCAGATGTATCTTAAAAATCGTACATTTCAGCAATTTGACATGGGTCTTGTAAATATTCCTTTGTACGTGCTTGGTAGCAAGATTAATGAATGTGTCGTCTTTTCTTATCGATTACATGTTCAGTGCATTGTGATCCTCTGATGTGAGTTAATGAATGCTTAATAATATATCTTAACAATAACACAATCTTCTCATGAACAATGTCAAACTATATACTTGACCGGAATTGTAGTAACATGTCCGCTTTGGTATTTTATGACTAAACGGATAGTTACTTGTCTTTGTCAGAATAAATATATAATTCTACCTTACCCCCAAACATCCGTTTTATTTCGTCTGGTGGATTGTCCAAGGCTTGCTCCATGTCATTCAAACTCATTCCTAGTACTAGAAAAAAGATAACAAACAACCCAAATCTTACAGTCTTATTTATAGTCGTCGAATCATGTTCGTAGATAATATTTTCTAGTTATAAAAAAGCAAACACTGAGTTGTCAAAGCTATTAAATATTCACGTTAAAGGAAGAAATCCAGAATTCTGCTTTTCATGGCCGGGAAGTGTGTATGTATGCATGTAGAAATGTATTTTTGTATGCATGAACAGTTTCCTACAAATTTGTTATTTGAAGTCAGTTGACTAGTCGATACAAAGATAACCAGAGAGATGGATGATAGGCACGTAGATGTATGAAGTAAAAAGGAACCGCAAAGAGAGCGAGATTAAGTTAATTACAACGTCTTTAAGCGGGACCCACATTGTGCGTTTCATTTCATAAATTAGTATTGACCACAAATGTTTACTTTCATTAATAGAAAAATCATGTTTTGGTAAAGGAATAAAACCGTGTAAACCCTTTTGAAATCTTTTAGTTTTAGTTTTATTCTAACTGTTCATTATTTTTATTTTTCATTTTTTTCCTGAAAAGAAGATCTAACATCATTGTTGCTCATTTACAAAATGGACAAACACGTTTGTTATACTTTTATGTTTGACTTTAATGAAGCAGATTTAAATACGGAAATTAATTTTCATCAGTAAATGATTGTAGGTCGATTTTGACAGAATGTACCGTCTTAATATTAATTAGAGTATGAGGAACATAGAAGTAAGAACTGATATACGTACACTTAATGTTAATCAGAGTATAAAGAACATAGTGGTGAGACATGTTTTATGATATACGTACACTTAATGTTAATCAGAGTATGAGGAGTATGACGGTGAGAATGCTTTGCGATATGCGTTCACATAAGTACAAAGAGTGTATAAAAGACATAGCGGTGGGTTTTTTTATTATGCGTAAATTTAATTGAATTAGAATATGAGGAACATAGATGTAAATGCATGATATACGCACAGTTAAGGAAGGACTCGAGTCGCTGCTTAATGGCTGGCGTGATATTGTTAAATGCATATTTGAGATCATCCAGTGTCATTCTCTCTAATAAAAAATTAGATGAATAAGACAGTTATAAATCTCATTCATTAACCATCAATTCAAGCAGACAACAAACGAAATAATAAAGCTAAATATAAATGTTCATTCATTGCTTCGCTTGTTATTTTAATTATCATATCATTCATTCCTCTATTTCTTCACTTGTGCAAGTGCCTAAGTAGAAATGAGCAGTATTTAATTTAAACTAAATCTTTTTCCCAAGTTCACATCGTTCATTGCGAAGGAGAAATATGAAAACTACACTGCATCATTATGTCTTTTTGTTCAATCCAGCGATATGATTCTAGTAATATCTCTTTTTAAAAAGTAATGGAAATATTGTATTTAAAAACTTTGAATGAGATGGACCTTCATGAAAATGGCTTGAGTCATCAATATTCCATGTAACTTAGTTGTGCTCATAGTCATCATAGATAATACATTTTTCCCTCAACAGTTCGAAGTATCGGAAACTTCGCAAATGAGCTTTCACACCATATATAAATGTTATTATCAATAAAATTATTTATACTGATCAGTAACTTACGTGAAACTTCTGGCATGGACACATCTACCATTTCAGCTGAAACATCTGTAATGAAAATGGATAAAGCCTTCACATTCTTGGACGAAAAGGAAAGCGAAAATGTGGAAGAAGACAATTATATGATTGTACCGATATTCCATCTTGACTAAGCAAGGATTCTCCCATCACTCCAACTTTATTCCCATTTCCAATCCCTTACCTCTCGACTGTTGGGTCTTGTTAAACCTCATCCTCCGATCACATCCAAACCCCTGCAATAGTTCTTTTTCAACCAGGGTCCATTTATTCTTTCAACTAAGGTCTCAGCTGTACATGTTCTTATTCCTTTTCAAGGAAATGATAATATACGCTAATGTCCCTTGGGAAAACAATAAGACATGGAAAAGAAATGATAGAACGTATGAAAGATTTCGTCATCCAGCATCATATAAATTTGCAATAAACTTTGGTTATGTATGAAAATACGAACTTTCCCCATCCAGAATGAGGGAAAGGGGGGTGGCTCTGTCATCAGAATAATATTAATCTGTATGCTCGCAAACGATTTCTTGCTGGTACCGATGCTTTAATGTTCAAGCTTTAAAAGCAAATTTATTTTCTCACGCCTATTGGACCTTAATATCTTTAAACTACTTGTGACAGGGATTAAGTATATTTAACACCATGGTTTGTTTTGTAACCTGGAATGGGTACCACTTAACTTGGTATACATGTGATTTTTAATGTCTGCTGACATGTAACATTAATACCTGTGGGAATTTCATCACCGTCCGCTTGACATTTTAATTTCCGTCTCCTGTGACCAATAACTGTCAAATTACGGAAGTGAATAGAGAACAAGTCTCAGACACTACCATAACTGATATATAATAATGGGATACACCTGTTAACTAGAAAGTTAATAGGTCTGTAAAGCTACTTTGTTAAAGCCTCTCATTCAATTGCATATTAAATGATTTCATCATGAACACTTTAATAAGAGAGCGAAGGAGGAAGAAAGAGAACCATAGATTATTCAACATTCATATGAACATATCCGTCTTGATATTCCGATTTGATTTATTATAACATCATCTTTGTTAGTCTCCTTTACTGGCATGTAGGTGGAATTGTATGGCAAATTTTGCTTTTAGTTGAGAAATAATTATTCCAAGCAGTATTCCATAAAAGGAAACATATATGTACTTCTATATTAAATTTATTGCCATTGTTATTATTATTATTATAGCTGTTACTGTTACGACCGTTTTTTCTCCTGTTGATTTTCTTGTGAAATTCGTTGAAAGTGTAATATATGGACACAACATAGACAAAACAGACATTATGGTATGTTATTCAAATGTATGTAGATTACACCAGACTTTAAACATGACGAGATTAATACTGATTTAAAAAACGTAAATCACTTCACAATTTTCTATCACATTTCACGTTTTAAAATATTAACTGTAAAACACTTCATTGGGGAGTTGATTCCTCCTTCGGAAAATGTATACACATAAACACACATACACAACTGAGATGAAACACAAACTATTTACTGAACTGAAATATCCTTCTTGCTGGGTGCAACGTTTTACTAGTGGTCACGTTTGTTACAATACTCTAAATGATATAATCAAAGCACCAAAATAGAGAGAAATCGCATTTCAATATTACTCAGCTATTGATGGTGAAATTTTACAGATGGAGGTCCCTAAGGGAATTAAACATACCTTTGAGGTCAGCACTTATTTGAATGCATTTTCAGAAGAAAACGAAATAATAATAATAATAATAATAATAATAATAATAATAATAATAATAATAATAACAGAAGAGACACCTACTTTGAGCATAGGCCAAACCGGCTAATACCAATATTGCAATGAGGAATTTCATTCTGAAACAAAATGGAATAAATACGAAATGAATGAATCATCATTTTAAATACACACTACAATAAACATTAATAATGGTCGTATACATGTATTTGTCTCGGTAGGGACGACTGGTAGATTTTATTTATTCATTTATTATATACATCTTTAACTTGTATGGTGTACATTTAGTTCAAGCTAAATGGCCTCACAGTACTGGTGCGCCGTTCAACCACAGTCAGTGAAAGAAACGCCAAACAAGCTTCACAAGATGAAGTTGTCCCTTTTTACGTGTGCCATAATTGTAAGTAAATATTATATAGCAGACAAAACAGTTGCATGGTGCAGTGCTTTATTGTAATAACATCAGACAGCTTTAAACTGGATTTCAATAGTGGCAACTACTGCTATACCTAAGTCGTATGAATAATGGTTTCATTAATGATTTCAGCAACACTGTATTAGTTAGTGAAGAAAATATATATATATTAATTATTCATTGTAGAATTATAGAGGTCATACTACAAAATATTTCTCAAGAACATAGATTAAACTGATAAATGAATAATGGTCACATGATCGGGGTATTTCAGATAAGAAAACTAAGATGCATCCCATAGTTATTGTTTACATGCAATAGGCGGAGGAAACGAAACAAAAAACAGCATGTAAATAACACTATATATTTAGTGGAGAAATAGTGCATAATAAATATATAAGTTCAGTCTTATATACGCGGAAGAGAAAGATGCCATTGTTTAATGAAATCAAAATAAATTAAAAAATAAACCTATTACAGTTAAAGCTTTCGATTATCTAACGTTTTTGTCCTTTGGAGGTAATCAAGGTGCTGAAAAAGACGTCTATTTTATAGTTGCAAAGAATATCATGCTTTTATGCGATTCGATTCTTACTGTTATCAATAGTATACAGTCGTGTCGATGTATATATTGCAGACAATAAAATATAATTTTTATCCACCAACATTAACATCGAACAATAAAATGCACTACAGTTTCCCCGAAATAAAATAATGTATATTTTAGAGAATTGAAAAGGCAGTAAATATGCACATATATCCTACCTGTTCTGCATACTGTCCCACAAATAAAGGAATTGTTATAGCAGCGCGGTCCCAAGACACCTTTTATAGTCAATCAATTTCCTGGAAATATCATCATATATCAATCAGAAACGTCAAAATTCGGTGTGATAGTACTGATGGATTATGGAGGAAGTTACTGATTTAACTTTGTACCTTTGGGCAGCTTGAACGTGGCGATTTGCAATAGGTGAAATGGATCAGAATTGTTTCGATCGATTACGGATAATCAAGGAATACTCATTGGTAAATTATCTTAGAGTTTGGACAAAAAGTGGGGTGGGTGGGAGGTTGCTGATGAGGTTGATATTATCGACTGAATGAGTAGAGATAGAAGTTTAAAAGTATAGTTGCGAGATTTTCTCCAATATGGAATCACCTTTACCCAATTACTTTCATTAAGACAATACTGTGGGTAACTATAAGTGATGCAAACAAATGGCAGTAAATCAAAACTGATTCGAACAAATGTATTTACCTGCATGTGTGGAAAGAAACATTTGAGAGAAACAATTCCCATACTGGTGAAATAAATGATCATAATATAAATGTCTTTTATTGAAAATTCTAAGAAAAAGTAGTTCAACCTCTTGTACGACAATTGTTTTAAAATATTCGAAATCCGACCTTGATAATACATGTACAATAACTATACAATCGCCCTCATTTTCTTTGAGGAAATTATTAACAAGCTTGAATAATACAATTTATTAAAGCATATTTTATTAACATATTTGAAAACACAGATAAAAAGCCACTAGTATTGCCAATAGCCAATATAAATGCACGTTAATCTGTCTTTTCATTTATAAGTGTTGCACACATAATTTGTGTTACATGAAAGGCAATTTAATTATTAACATTTTGGAAAATGCATGCGTTTCAACTAATCAAAAGAAGATATCGTATCGTAAAATACTTATTCTGAAACTTCTTTTCGTGTTTTTAATAGACATTCATCATACTCATCTTTGAACTGTTTTCCACAGGCAAAGATGTCGTCTCTATCACTCACTGTAGGTTTATAAAGAGGCGTGAAACCGGATGAAACTAGTGGGAATTAATTTCAGCTAAGACACACACTAGTAGTGAAGGGGGGTAGTTTACGGACAATGGAAAAAAATACATTACAGACCTCCCCTCCTGGGGTAGTTTATGGACAAGATTTATACGGACAAAATATCACCCTGGGTACGTTTACGGACAATGGAAATTTTGTATAGCGACTAGCTCACCATGGGTCAATATGACGTCACGGTACTGGATACTTGCAACAATGTAGCAGGTATCGTGACGTCATGCCACCGGTTTCATATCTATATAAAGTGTTATGCATTTGCGTTTGTGTCAGTGGATAGTATAGTATGTTTTAAATTTTTTAGGCAAGAAAGAATAAATCTTTTCGAGGCAGTGGAGTGGCCCCTGAAAAGGGCCTTTGGTTTTTGCTTCTATTGTCTCCAGTTCTTCCACCAGCTTCTTAATTTTCCAATGATTCCTTTCTTCGTCTTTTTCTTTTCTTCGTCTGGAATCCAGTCTGGATGTCCCATGTCTCTAAATTTTTTCTGTATTTTCATCCAGTTGATGTTCAGTGTTTCAAAGTCCTCTTTCTTTTTTTGGTTTTCCTTCTCCTTTCTCCCTTTTGTCCAGGTGTCTTTTATTTTCTTTACCTCTTCTTTCATTACTTTTTTCATCTTGTCTTCTGCTTTTATTAATTGTTGTAAACCCCACTTGACAAAAGACCACTCTGACCAATTAAATGTATCTTGCAAGAATCTCCTCACTTGGATGACAAGATCAAGGGCTTCCATCAATGTCCCCACTCTTACATACTTAGGCTTGATGAATCCTCTTATTTTTTTCACCTCCTCTTCTATCATTCCTGCCACCTGATCCCTGGCTACTTTCAGGCTAGTGACTTGACTGGTCACAAAGCCTTGGAAGTCCTGGATAGCTCCATTCTTTCTCAATCCTTTCCACCACGTAAGCTACATCCATCATCCAAAAATAACTGTATCTTAATTCATTGAACAATCTCATTGTTTCATGAAGGTGTTGACTAGTCAACGCGGGTAGCCAGACTGAGGAGCGTTCCGCGTTTTATACGTCAAGCACGGACATGAACGAAAACATCCCTTACACTCACTTCATATATTATATACTATCCACACCAACGAACGAGAATGCATAAAACATACCATATTTACTATCCTCACCAACGAATGAGAAAGCATAAAACACACACCTATTTGCTATCCACACCAACGTACGAGAATGCATAAAATACACACATTATACTATCCACACCAACGGACGCGAATGCATAAAAAACACCATACCTACTGTCCACACCAACGATCGCGAATGCATAAAACATACACACTATACTATCCACACCAACGAACGAGAAAGCATAAAACACACCATATCTACTAACCACACGAACGAACGAGAAAACATAAAACACACCATACCTACCATCCACACCAACGGACGAGAATGCATAAAACACGCACGTATTTACTATCCACACCAACGGACGAGAATGCATAAAACATACACACTATACTATCCACACCAACGGACGCGAATGCATAAAACACGTACATATACTATCCACACCAAAGAACGCGAATGCATAAAACACAAACACATATACTATCCACACCAAGGAACGCGAATGCAAACACGCACACACAAACACACACACACACACACACACACACACACACACACACACACACACACACACACACACACACACACACACACACAACAGTAAAGAAGTGAGTGTTTATAGTCACACTACTCTACATTCACACAAACTGGTAACTTGAATAGTCTCTCTTTTCTAGAGATTTGGTTAGCTCTGTGAAGGGCTGTTTTTTTCTTAACTTAAAATACACCTGACTAATGGTGACATCTCCCTGTGCGAGCACCACACACGCAACGTCGGCTCCAGTCCTGCTCCCAATTGATGTTTGTTCTTGGGAGCGCAGACTGAAGTTGACTGGCTTCAGATCCCAAATCTTCAGTTTCTGGGATTCTGAAGACTGCCCTCTGTCTTCTGTTTTGTAGCCGGGGATGATGTTGCTGCGGCTCCCATTCTTGCCGCTGTCACTCTAATTCCTCCAAAGCCTCCACCTCACAGTTTTCCATCTGAGGGGCAGCGACTCTTGGTACTAGTGGTTGTGGTTGTGGCTGTGGCTGTCGTTGTGGTAGTAGTGCTTGTGGAGGTGTCCTCACCTCAGGTTTCACCTCACACAGAGGTCTCATGATTAGGTGAGGCAGGATCCCTCTTTTCTTTTCCTTCTGCTCTTCTTCTTTTCTTCCTCCTCTTCCTCAAGTCTGGCACTTTCTGCAACGGACTCCATGGCTAGCTCGTCCAAAATTCGCCTGGCATACTCCAGGTGCATTTGAAGTTCAAGCAATTTAGCAGTTCTATTGCTCATTTTGTTACTGTTGTCTCGTTGACGATGGGTAACTAGACTGACGATCGCGTCGCTTTATGTACTTGAACCACGGACGTGAAGGTAAACATCCCCTAACACCAAAACTTACCATCACATCAAAAGCGCGGACCTAAAAGAAGCACTCACGTTGACTTTTTTTACTTACAAATACAAACATGCACGATTTGACAAGACAGAGAAAGTAAGTGCTTATAGACACACTTATAAACATACACACACAGAAATTTGTTTTGGCAATTTGAATTAGTATGTCTTTTCTAGAGTATTGAGGTAGCCCTGAAAAGGGCTGGGTTTTTTTTCTTGACGGGAGTGATGTCAATCTTTTTTTACTAAGATTGCGTCCCCGTCTGGCAGCAGTCGTTCCTATACGATACGGTCTGCTTCTGCGGAACGAGAAGGAAAACTCTTTGGTGTCCACACGGCAGTCCACAAAACCTCTGTCTGGTTCTTGCTGCTGCTGCTGCTGTTGTTGTTGTTGCTGTTCTCTCTGCTTCTGACGTCTGTACTTCTCTGTCCATTCTTCTTGTTCTTTCTTGATTTCCTCTCTGAAGACCACTGCTATCAGGTCTTGGGCTATGGCTAACATCCTGACATTCTCTATCTCTTCAGGCTTAGGTATCAGGTTTAGCCTGACACGATGTAAATTGACGTAAGCTTCGTTCAGTTTTGACTAGCTTGGAAGCCACCTTCATAGGTTGACGAGTCAACAGTGGATGACCAGAGTGGAGACCAACCCGCTTTATATGGTTCAAACGCGGAAGCGATAGAAAACATCCCTACTCGGTATTAATGTCGGAACGTTATGATAGCGAATGTCATGGTGAGGGATAGAGAAAAAGTCAAAGAGCATATATTCACAGTGCTTTTTGAAAACAAAGAACACACATTTTTCAAAACACAACATTTTTTATTCAACCAGCAACTAACCACTAACAAGTAACAATGACATCAAACAAATTATTTTTGACAACGTTGTGAAATCATGTGAGATTTCCACTGATGGAAGTCATGAGGCTATTGATGTACACTACGTTTCCTAGCTAAAGACAAAAGATAGCCATAATGGTCACAAAACCATCGATCTACTTTCTCATCGTTTCTAGAAGAGTGACGATCAAAATAAGTCACTAAATGTTCTAAAGGATATCCAAGACTGTGTTGATGACGAAAATATACACAATATTGTCCACTCACCATCGAATCTGTGCCTTGTAATTTCACATTATTGTATCGTGTCGTCTGGACATTTCTTCTCATAAAGTCAATGATGTCGTCTTCCAAAGGATGTAATCCATACGAATCAAAATACTCCACACAATCCTCTTGAGGGAAGTAGACGGCAACCCAGTAAGTTCCTGGGGGATGACTTTCGTCCGTGTTGATGACATAAGCTTGATGGTCTTGAGGTTTGCGATGAGGTAGTTCATCTTTAGCGCACTCGACAGGATTCCAAGAAGCAGTATACGAACTATTCTTCAAAAGATAATAAAGTTCCCAGGTATCCATTTTTTGTTGTGTTGTTTTTTGTTTTTTTTTCACAGGTAATAATAAGTCATCAGTTCAATTCTGACTTTTTGTTTGAAACACTCTGTCAAGTAGCCGTTTCTTCGCTTCGTCTCCGCACTCTGGGTTAAGAGAGATTCGATGCGATAGATCTCTAGAGTAGACAGTGATGGGCAGGAATGATCACGCAATCCTTTATACCACTCATGCAACACTGCTTCTTCCGAGATGAGACTCCAAGCTTAGTCCAGATACTCGTCCAATTTTTCTTCTTGACTCATCATCAGACATTTATCGTGTTGAATTTGACTGGGATAATTGTTGTGACGTCCATAACAATATTTCTTGGTCAATTCCGTAATTTCATCCGCCAGGTGTTTAGCAAAACAGGACACTAAATGTTGTTCTTGTTCTGGCCATCTGGACCTGACTACTACCCCGTCCTCTTGGTCTTGGTCTTTGGATTCTGTTTTCACGCTATCCTCCCATTCCATTTCCAAAGATTCGCTACCGTTCAATGAGGGATAAGTGTCTTCCATTGTTTCTGATAGTCTAGAATGACTTCTCTCAAACTGTTGATTTCTATGGTATTATCGAATTCGGCATACAACATGACGTTGACCGTCTCGGTTAGAGCTTCTGCAAACTGAAGTTCCACACGCAGTTGGCCGGATTTTATAGGGTGGAAATGTCCCTCATCGCTGCCTTGGTCTGGAGTGAAATCAAAGGCCCACAAAGTGTAACCTCCTACATAATCTTCGTACGAAATACCGTGACTGGTGTTGGTAGTAGTGTGCTATGAGGCGGATCCTAAACCAAAAGCGGATTCTGGACCAAAACTCCAAAACAAATATTAGGACCTGCTGGATTAACGTTTTTGGTGATAAAATTTTTTTTTATATTCGAGTATAGACCACCTCCCCTAGTAAAACAATATTTGCGTGCCTTGTGAATTAGGTATTTTTGTTTTAAGGTTATATCTCTGATCCAAGTGCCGTCAATATATTATTGTGATTTTTAAAATGTAAGTCTACAATAAAAATATGCTATACTTTAAGTCTACAAGAAAAATATATTATACAAAATATCAAAAATAACCAGTAGCATCATACCGTTCCATTAATGCCCCTTCATTACCGTTGGTTCCTTTGAGGGTCCTTTGCATGATGATGTCTTTCTTGTGACCGTTATTGGCAGCCACAAAGTTTTTCTTTTTGGCAACATTCTTTCTGAATGTTTCTTTATGGGGTACCCTTCAAATGAGGTAGAGAGCTCACACATGCTACTGGTTATTTTAGAGGGCTCCTTGCATAGACACATCCCCCAGCGAATCACTAAACGAAACGAAACTTTAGAGATTCAGTGGACTGTCTAGGCATTGCGGTTTCATATAACCCCCCACCAAATTAAACCCCGGGGTAAGTGCAAAACGCACTCACCACGTTGTTCAACGTGATGAGAGATTATATGAAACCTTGGGGTGGAGCCCCCCATCTTTTAAAAATTTTTTGGTAATCCAAAATATGCCAGTGATGCGAATCGAACCACAGACCTTCAGTACGAGAATCCAACATTCCTGCACTGAGCTATGAAATTCGGTCACATGTATATATTTGAGAAATTATTATATACTTACCAGTTACCTGATTGTGAATAGCATTTCATTTTTCTGATTCTGAAAAAGTTAATCTAAAATGTATTGTACAGAAAAACGACAGCGGCTGTGTATTTATACAGAAAAAACGAAAGCTTTTTAAGCCACTCGTTATCGTGGACTCTTTACTGGTTTTCATGGCTAATATCATCCTTCACGTGTAATACAGCGCTGTGTATATTATAGGCAGGTCTGAAAATCAATAGATGAGTTTTTACCAAGCTTGTAAAGATTCAAGGAATTCTATTTCAATACGGCTTTAGAAATAGACAGACTAATACGCCTGGAAATCACTTAACAGACAAAACAAACTCACTAATAAGCCTGGAAATCACCAGCAGCGCTTTATTACAGACAGTCTGAAAATATACAGTACATTTGTACTAATCTATGTTCGACAATCCAGATATGATTTTTAAACAAGCTGGAACGGTATTATCTCCCTTCTAAAGGAACACAGACAGTTATATTTTCTTCGGCTAATGTTATATTTTTGAGACAGAAAAAAGAAATAACAAACATTAATTGGCCGTTTCCTTTAAACAGTTATAGAATAATTGGTTTTAACAAAGAATATCTTTCAGAGAAACATAATGACCAAGTGCTAGAGTATTAATTCCGTCTTTACAATATCTTTTATCATCAAAATTGCTAAGTCCACGTTTAATAATCGTATCTGTCTCGAGCTTGTGAAGATTTGTACGGATTACATTTGTCTTAATAAAACTGACATTATTGTTCAGTGCGGTTTTAAAATCATCAAATTTCATATATTTCTTTACATAACCACGAGGAATACCTTTTGCTTTCTTTGTCAGTTTATTATCGTCGAGAATTACGGCATACATTTTACTTCGAAGTCCAACAAACTCTTTCACTGGCACAAACATAGATTCGCCCTTAAATTTACCAATAACTTTTTTATTCGTATTATCATGGAATCCACTACTTTTTGGATAATCTGATAAATCAAATAGGTCACGGCGCTTGTAAACATCCTCATAGACAACTTCACATTTTATATTATAAACTAGCGAATCTGTATCAGTAAATAGCAACTCCGAATCTGGCCACTGCTTTTTAGTAAAATTATAGTGAAAATCATACATTAGCCACTTTGATATATCAAGTACAGCGGCACCAACATAAATAGGTTATTTAACTTTAAATTTGTCTTTCGTCGTTGTATTGCAACAAGATTTTCATTAAATATTTTCATACTGACAAAACCGTCATCATTAACTAATTTATTTCTGCGATTTACATCATTCACAATTTCAATATTTGCTCGTTTTCTAATGTTCTCTATTGTCTTTCCCAAAACTGAGTTATTCATCAACTTAAAAAAGTTTTTCTCAAAGTCGGTCTTAGCAATAGCACGGTGTTTGGTATTTAAGTCAATATAATTTGACATCCATCTCGACTGATTAAATTTTAGCACACGATGAACTTTTCTCAGAATTAGTCCAGCATCTACTGCTTGTTTTAAATTTTTGTAATGTATCACGTAATTTCTTTTATTTAGCAAATTTGGAACTAACTTATTAACAATCGAATTTTTTACTGTTGTCATGGCTCGTTGCTCAGGAGATAGTAAACTGTAATCTATCATCATCGATTCTGCACAAAATGGGTAGTCGTTGTGTAGACCATGTAACGATCTAGATAATCTAGATCAACTTCAGCAAAGTATGAAATATCTTTTGGTAACTCTTTTTCAGTTTCCTTAAAAAATTGATCTGGAGTTATCCAATGAAACCCAACGCAGGGCATTGGCTCTGACATGGCCCAACCATACAAATTCACACAATCTAGATAAATAATATAACTCGACGGGAGATTTTTATCATAATTATTTAGATATTTATTATTAGCTACTGCATACTTTTTTGTTATAACACTAATTCCGCCTCTGATACCTTTTTCAATAAAATTAAACATATCGACATCTTTTAAGAGATCCAGTTCTATTTTGCTTGTTTTTAGTAGAGCGTCCCATGACAGCCCGGGAGCAGAGTAATACCAACAGGGATCTAGTCCATAATTGCTGTAGCTTACTCGACGAAAACTTTCAAAAACATCTGCTATTAGTAATACATCTGTTTTCAAATATAAATCATGATAATCACCAAATGTTTTACAACTAAATTTATTCCAAATATCTTGTGCATATTTGTATTCGTCGTCTGACACTTCTGCACCTTTTAGCTGCGAGTAAAATTTATCTTTGCCGGAGAGAGAAGTTTCATCAAATCTGCTCCAGTCGTCGAGATATTCATACGGAAAGATACCTTTTTTGTCAGATCGACGTAGTTTTCACCAAAGCAACTTCGCATATTATTAAAAGTGCTACAGCCTTTTACAAGTTCATATAATGATGCTGGCATAAATTGCAGGCTGTCAATAAAACGTAATTTTCCGAGAGTAACTGCCATATACTTTTCAAAATTATTTGGAATACATTTTATCTTATTTTTTAGTTTAGTTTAGATTTAATTTTTTCATTACCAAAAGCTTCTACAATGATATGACTATCATAGCCGCGAAAGTTATGTAAAACGACAGGTATAAACTTTGGTGCATGACATTTTAAATTACAATTATTATGAGCTGCCCCTCTGTATTGCCCAGTTAAATGACAATGATCACGAACTTTATCGGAGTCTACCAACAACTTCTCGCAAATATGACAATCAACTGCTTCATCAAATTCAAGTTGTTGCTTAGATGTTATTTTCATTGGAGCTGTTTTAAATAATCTGTTAGAAATTTTATTAACTTCATCTATAAGATTTTTTAGTAACCATACCGCCGGACTTTCAGATTCACTATCTTTACATCTGTATAACTTTACTGGACATGAAAACTTATCGTCGACGCAACAAACTATTTTATAAGCTACTCCGCAAGGAACATGTTGCAGTATTTTTCTTGTACTTGATTTATTAGGATTATTTTCAGCGCCAGCCACTGGAACGAGTAAACACTCGAAATCCGCATAAATAACGACAGGTATATTTAACTTGTGATCGTAATTTTTAAATTTTAAGACTTTTTCTTTTTCATTGGCATAGTTATTCTTTGAACGTTGACACAGTATTTGAGATGTTCCTGTAGTTTCTCATTCTTAGAAAAACCCTGCAAACATTTGTAACAGAAATATTTCTTCTTTTTATTTTTATTATACTGTCCGCCAACTAAACCGTTAAAGTTTTTTATCCAAACGTAATGTCCTCGATAAAATAATAAATTTATTGTCTTTTGTGTAGCAGTCTCTGAAATATATCTTGGGTAAACATTTTCTCGCTCATCTAGTCCGAAAACATTTACTGAAATATTGTTTTGTTTTTCAAACTTTGGTATCTGATTTTCTGCCACTGGAAAAGTTATTCCGTTAAAATCTAGTTCGTCTTTGTATGGCAAATACTTTTCAATTCGGTCACTGTGGTCACTCTGAGGATGTCTCTCAGACAAAATTGACCAACGAAAACATTGATCGTCGTTGTTTTTGACATTTATACAGCATTTTTTGTTTTTAATTTTTTTGGAAGATCAACGTAAGAACTACCTCGAAGTACGTTATATTTTGCTGTATGAATTAAAACTTCCTTTATCATTTCAAATTTCCATCCTGACCCAGATGAAGTAAATTCCTCCAATTTTTTATTTATTTCTTGGTGTATTTCAGCGGCGACTGTGGCAATATTTGTTCCAGTTAATATTTTTCGTGATTTAGCTGTTAGATATGGTTCGGAAATTTCGCTGTCGAAACTTGTATTTTCAAAAATTATATCAAGTATATCTTTCTTGATTACATGTAATTTTGATAAAATCGTATGATATTGAACTATTAGTTTGATACTTTTGTGAGCTGCATGTTCTTGAGCTATAACTGGTTGTAAAAGATGATATAAATTTGTAGAGTTAAAATTTGCTAAAACATTTTGATTATCAAATTTGTAACTGTTGTCGTATCCGGAAAATGCTGTAGCAATTTTTTCTGTTTTGATAATGCTCTTTTTAGCAATATCGCGCAATTTTAACATTATATTATATATAGAATTTTATATTTAATTAAAAATTACGTAAAAATCAATTAGAGATATAAAATCCTTATAGTACAATGACAGAAATTCCCAAATATATGAGACTGACAGCGGAGGAGCAAGAAACGTGTCACGTTCACCCAAAGTACAACCTATATGCTGGAAATGCATTAGGTTCAGTTATTAACATAACATCTAAAACATCTGTAGGTAAATCAACGCCGGATGGAATGATAATTTCAGTAAAAGGTGATAATACAGATGTGACTGAAATGTTCAGAAAAGTTTTATTTATACTTTGTTTTGTGATGATATTCCAGAAGAACAACGAGTATATAGAGTAAATGGCTCAATTAGCGATGACAATATTGAGAATTTATCATTGCAAAATGAATTTCAACCTCATCCAGTATTTGATTTCTATGAGGCTAATGATCGCGAGATAATTCGATGAAGAAAAACAAAAAAAAAGTTGTTGGTTTTATACAAAACAGCTGATATCTTATGGTAACTGTTAGAGGAACTAGAACAGATAAAGTTAATTATTATAGTCACAGATTTGTGCACGAAACTTTTAACGGTGCTATTCCAAATGATTTAGTTATGGACCATATAAATAGCATTAAACTGATAATTGTTTAGGAAATTTAGATTTAGTTACACCAAGAGAAAATAGTAAAAGAGGAGATACTGGTCGTATTAGATTTTCCAAACAAGTTATTTCAGTAAATCTTGAAACTGGCGAAGAAATAAAATTTAAGTCAATGACAGCTACTGCAAATCACCTTAAAATTAATTCAGCTAGAATAAAACATGTTGCAGATGGCGTACATAAATCAACAACGTCAACATCTACTTTTAACAGATTTAGTTTCAGATATGACGATTAATGATATTTCTTAGCTCGGTTTTAGTTAAGCAATTATGTGCAAACATCAAAATATCATCTTTATCAAATTTTAATGTTATAAACGAACTTTCGTTAAGTTTATTTTTTTCTGCCGTTGTTAGAAGTATTCTGTCATTTTCGCCAGGCATTACAAAAACATCAACAGAATATGCACTATAACCCGACAGACATTTTCGAACTGCTTCGGCTAGTTCCTTGCAATTTAATATATTAACTTTTTGATGATATTTTACTTCTGGAGATTTTGTTTCGCTGGTCATTATATTATAAATTAGATAAAAGTAAATTATAATATGGATTTAATGAAACGACTTGCTGATATATACGCGGAAGATTATATCACCACAAAATTACAAGTAATTTTGCCAATCATTAATGATAAAGTCGCAGACAAAATTACAGCAAGTTATACAATCACTAACGATATAATAGACAAATCTGCTCTTTATAGCGAAGATGATATTTTGTACAACAACGAATCCGACGATGATGAAGTAGTTACTGTCGCTGACAGAAAAAATTACAGTAGACCGACAACTGGACGATATAATGTTAAATATCACATTGCTAAAAAAATAATAAAATTTAATTTTACTGTTGCCGAACAACAAATATTTTGGCAGCTTATCAAACCTTTTCTTGGTGTAAAAATAACTGGCTATCAAAGAAATATAAAATATGATTTTATTTTTATTAAAATATTTAATTTAATGCCAGTTGATAATACAAGAAATTTGCATTTAATTTCGTTATGTAAAACTATCAAATGTAAATCTGTGCTTGTAATGTACTAACAAATTTATAATAATATTATAAATAATTTTGCATCGACTTAGTTGGTACCCAGCTATTAAATTTATCGCTGTATCCTCTCTATTTAACTAAACTTTTATCACCGCGTTTTCGGATAACTTTTTCAATAACAAATACGTCTTGGGAAGTTTTCTGAAGTTCTGTTCATAAAAACTACCAGTTATAGGTTCACCGAATAAATCCTTCAGCGCGTATGTTACAGGTATTGTTAAAAGTACTTTATCAATAACAAACACTTCTTCGCTCCAGTTTGGAGTAAATCCTTTTTCAAATGTTTTTTTCGTCATAGAAATTCTAACTTCATCACCAACTTTAAATTTATGTCTGCGGTACATGTTTTCGTTCGCTAATATTGGATTTTTAATTGCGTCGTTTGGTGACATTTTAGTGGTTCGATGTTTCGTGTTATTGTATTCGTCAAAAATGTTTTGCAAATTATCAATATATTTATTTGTATTTTTAGCTGTCAAATACTTATGAATTGTTCCGTTTAGCGTGCGATTAAATCGCTGGACGACAATGCTTTTACCTTCATTTCCTGTAACATATTTTTGATATTATTTTGGAGCAAAAACCGCTCAAATATTTTATTAAAAAATTCTGCTCCGTGATCGGTCCAGATTCTATTTGGTTTTCTTTCTGTAGTTGTTATTATTTGTTTTAGCGAATCAGTTATTGACGTTCCTGTCTTGTCTGAAACTGGGACACTAAAAGTATATTTGCTAAAAACATCTATGACATTAATAAGATATCTCTTATTATCGTTAAACTGAGCAAGATTTGACACATCAACTAAATCTGTCGCCCAGATATCATCAACGGAATTTGCGACAACCTTACGTCGCGTAAACTATTTTTTTAGGTTTGTGTAATTCAGCTGCAAGATCATCATACAATTCCTTTCCGAGTCCTAATTTATATTTTGTTCCAATAAAACCCTGCACTAACTTTCGGTCAACCCTTTCTCTAAATCCTTTCGGTTTCATATCACGAAGATCGTCTAGCATTACTTTATCACAGTCTGATTTTAAGTTCTCTACATAAACGTTATCAGGACGTTCTATATCACGATAACAAATGTCATGACGCATTGCTATCTCATCAACTTGATTGTAAGGCTCTTGTCCTGGCAGCGGATTATCATTTTCATCTAGTTGTTTATCTAATGGATTATAAGGTCCAGTATATTTATGGCCTGATAATATCCAACCGCCTTTTGGTTTCGGTAATTTGCCAATTACTTTATGTATATCTATGCCTGTTCCTATTATTTCTCTGATGTTCCATTGTTGACAGTATGTGACAATTTTATTTTGCTCAAGACAGAGATCTCTGTCAGAATCACACTTACATATCATTCTATTAAAATAACTTTTACAATAATTGTTTTCAGTCGTCTACAAAAAATAACGTCCCTGACAAAGTCAGGGCTGACAACGTCAGAGCATCCAGCTCCCAACGACTTTATCGCTGGGGATAATTTCTTTAAAAACATACATTTTCTTTTTCCACAAATTGCACAAATACTTTTCAGCATCGTCCTGTTGTTCTTTGTTTTTTTCTGTTGTTTCATTGATATTTTCTGTTTTCGTTTTACATTTGAGACAATATGTTGACATTATATATTTGTAATTTAGATAAAATTTTGTGCAATCTCATCATTAGCGTGAGAAGGGTACTTATCAAATTGCAAAATAAATTTAAAAAAAATAAATTTAGGCTGGGACATTTGTCTAATGAACATTATACAATAATATCCACAAGCAGAAGTTCCAACAGACTGAATTTGATCAGACGAATAATTTATTCCTTTATATTTTCGAGACATATATTTTTTTACTGCGTCGCTCAGAGGAAGTCCAAACGAATCAAAATAATTGTCATTGTAAACTGCTACCCAATGTGTACCATATCCGTCTTTGAAATCTTGTATATTTATCACGCAGGAACCAACATCTGCGACACCTTCGGTGTTGAGTTCATCTTTGGAATAAACTCCGTGGAATCCGGGAACCGATACTAACTTATCAAGTATATCAAAGTTACTTAGCGGGGAGGCCGTGTTCCCGGCAGTGTTAGTCCTCGTCCTATTCCCAGCAGTTTTGGCAGCAGACTTCCGGCTAGTCCCGCTAAAAGTGGAGCTATTAGAATAAATCCTCCTTTGGTTGTTCTTCGGCATTGAGGTGTCTTTTTTTTCGTTGTCTTTCTTTTTGCTGTTTTTCATTGTGACATTATATTTATCAGTCACATAAAATTAAACTGAAAGTTTCTTTATACCACTACCCTCAACTGCTCTTTTCGTTGCGCCAGATACTGCTCCAGACGCTGCTGCTAGTCCTAATGTACCTAACACCGGCAAAATTTTTGGTAATAACGTTCTGGCTATTACTGATAATGCCGGACCAAAGAAACCACCTTCCACCGTGCTGAGGTGGGCCATTGCTGTTATTTGTGCGGCACTTAAATTTAAAACAAAAGGTTTTTTGCGATCGTACCTGTTCACCTGTTTTTTGGTTAACATTAATTTTGTTAAAATACCCTTGGAAATGTCAGGGTTGATTTTTAATGATACCTGCCTCTGCTTTACAACAACAGCTGCTATTTTTTTAACTTGACCATCAGTCAAATATATTTCTTTTACAATATATTTTGTTATCTTATATTAAAGTTACAGACTAAACTTGCAAAATTATTTATAATTTTTAAACTTGTACTGTCATTTTGCCTCCAACAGAATCAATCGTAATAAATCTATCGCTGATCACTAACGCGTACACGTACAACTGCGCTACTGGAGCTGCTCCTAATGTCCAAGTAATTTCAATAGCAACTGTTGAGTCGACAGCTCGCTCGCTATGTTTACTAACATCAAAATAAAATATTGGATAAAGTGTACGAAATTCCTCTACTAATATCTGAGATCCATTTCCAACATCCTGATATTTTTGCACTGCGTCGAGCAGATACATGTAAGGTCGAGTAATATTTTTATTAGCGTCATCTGCAAAATTACATTCTATCGCTCGTTCTGGATATTGCTTTGAATTTAGTCTAGCATATATTCGTCTAACATCAGCGTTATCAAATATCGCATTATTTTGTTGTTGGTTACCACGTCGCGCTTGCTGCTGAAATACAACAAATAATTGCCTCGGCAGTTGTTTGCTTGATGTTGTTGTAACTCGCCATGTGTAGTCGGTGGTATTTGGAACTGCTGTTTGATATATTTTATGTTGCTGAAAATAAATTCTGTTTGTATTTTTTGCAGCATATCATATAATTCTGACATTTTAGTGATTGATGGTGTTATTCGTGGCATCCACAGCGCAAGTTTATTTATGATAAACTGTACATCAGCTCCGCCTGACCTAAACAGGCAGCCGTTTTGTTCTGCTCGATCTAAAATAAGTGTATGTTTAACTCCACGAAATACTTTATTGTAATCGCGACAAAAACCGAAGATTGTACTTAACGGCAGCATCATTGTAATTTGACGTGATCCTTCTGCAAGTGCCTTTCTCTTAGCATGACCTTCATTGTAATGTATATTTCTTACGCCAATTGTCCCGTTAACTAAATTTGACATTGCAACGCCGCCTGGCGGTGTTATACCAAGATTATTACAAGCAGCAATAAGTGAGACTCTTGTAGCGTCTTGATTAGCTTCTGCAGCTGGTGCGTCTATACCAAAATTATTAGCATTAGCAATAAGAAAATTTCTTACAATTGGAAAATCTGCAGCAGCATCAGCTCCGTGTACTAAAATATCTTTTGAAATAAACTCACCAGATCCTGCTAAACCACGTCCAGTATCTTTAAACCACATCATGTTAGTTGCAGTCGATCTGGAGTAATCGTCGGAAAACGAAATAATATTTAAGATTGTACTTGCAACTTGTAGGTGGCTCGAAATATCTTCAACAGTTTGATTGGCCAGCTGATATCTAGCACTTTTGAATAAGCACCAGCCATTATTTATAAGAGCTACTTCTGTTCCAGCTGCAATTGCAACGGGTGGATTAGCTACTGTCATAATCTGGCCGCGAACTTCCAATATTGCTTTGTGTGGCAGCAGAAATACATCTTCGTCTCGAGTATTGAATGTTCTAATACCAGCTTTATTTGGTTCATTAGAATTTTCGTCTAGATGCTCAACATATTCAAATTCTGTTACAGTGTCATCGATGTCATAAGTTTCTGCTAAATCGAGATAATTTTTAACAGACATTTTTTATTTATTAGATTATACAAAATTTTATTGCGGCGATGTTACTTTAGATATTAATTTTTGTATAATCTGCTCGCCCTTTGGTTTTTTTTTTTTGTTGTTGTTATCATAGCACGTTGAGTTTCTTTTGTTGGAGCGATTTCTGATATAATTTGTTTTATCTCAGATGTAGACGGTGTGCCTTTAATTTTATCAGCTATTTTTTGTCCCACCGCAGTTCCAGCGGCAGATGCGGCTCCAGTTGCAAAAGCTTTTGATGCGTCAACTGCAATTGGTGCAACTTTACGCGCTATTCCCGGAACATTTTCAATAATTTTAGTAAATATATTTCCCAAAAATCCTCATACTATTTTTCTTCTGTAAAATTTTTTTTGTTTCATTATATCTGAGGTTGCATAAAACCGAAGCCGATTGTGCGCGCCTACGCAACGCGTAGGTGTAAATAGTAAGTAACAACCTCGTTATTCAGATCCAGCTGTGATCCAGATTGATCTGTCAACTGCATATTTATTGTTATTTGATTTTCAACATTTAGCGGATAATAAATAACTTGCCGTGGACCAATTTGCATGAGCGATCCCGGTGGAACATCTGGCAAAAAACTACATATTGTTTGCCCTTTACTACCCTGGGCTGAGTAAGATCCAGACACAATGGAGCAATTTATTAATATTGTGCTTACGTCAGTTATATTTACCGGCAGTTCACCGTCATACGTCATTTGTTGTTCAAAAGCACCATAAGTTTCACGAGAAAATCCTAGCAGTGGTGCGATACTTGTTGGTGATATAAAACTAACCATCATATCTTTTAATTTTAATCTGGCTCTTAACGTGTTATAATTTGGTACCAGTTCAAAATTATCAGCTACACCGCCCGCCTTTGTTATCAGTTCTTTTATTGTTTTATTTAAATCAGTAACATTATAAGCTCCTTGTGGAATTTTAATTTTTCTCGATTTATCTCTTAAAATAGACATTATTATAAACTCAAATTCATCATTGACACCAGTTTTTACGTTAGCCATGGAATGCCAACACGTACATGAAATTAGTCCAATTTCATACTGTTTTTCAGTATCAAGTTGTATTGGCGGAATATAATTTACTGAAAAATTTGCGCAATCTTTAGCGGCTGTGCTAGAGTCTAATAATAATGTTGTTGACATTGCTATTTATTATATTTTTTACAAAATTAAATCGCTATGTAAAGTTTTTTACTCGTCAGATGTTAATAAATTTTCCGATCTTAAATGATCAAGTATGTCAATAATTTCATTATCAATTTCAGCGCCAGTATTTCCAGCTTCCTTTGATGATATCAACAGCATTAATCTGCCTATCATTTCGGTTACTGAAGTAAATATTTTTACCCCAGTTCCAGTTTTTTCTTTAGCTTTATTTAAAAGAAGTCTGTCATAACCATCAAATACATTTTTAAAACTTCGTCTTTCAGCTCTGAATTTTCCAGTTCTAAATTTTGCTGCAGCAGATTTAAAGACACCAGCAATAACACCATCTCTAGATTGTTTATAAAGTTCACTAAAATCTTCTTCTTCAGCTGTATCAATTTCATCTAAAGCTTGTTTACCATCTTCAATTTTTTTATTATCTAATATAACAATTAAAGTATCATATTCATTTTTTGCTAATTTATCAATATTATCAACATCTTTAATAATATTTTCTTTCATAAAAGTATCATAATCTGAATCTTCTATTTTCTCTTTTACCATTCCTTTTATTCTTTTAGTTTCCTCGGAAGTTTTTATTTTTCCTGCGGACATAACTAGTGGCAGTTCAATCTCTTCTAAAAATGTTATGTCCTCCGGTATCTCAGTTTCAGCTCTCCTTCTTTCAGCTGCTTCTTCTTTTCTATATTCTTTCACTCGATTTTCATCATTTATTTTGAATTTCCTTAGAAACGTCCAACCCTTACCAACCCCGTTAATTCTATTAGCATCAGCTGTTTGTTGAAAGACTCTAGCAATAATACCTTCGCTAATTTTTTGAGTTAATTTAAACATTTCATCATCTCTGGTAGCTTTGTTCAATTTAGTATCAGACTCATCACCAAAAAGTATTATTTTATTTAAATTATTAATAAGTTTATCATACCTTTCTTTCAACCAAGTTTTTATATTATCAATATCATTTATATCATTTTCTGTCAAAAATTCAAGATATTCATCATCTGTTATTTTTTCATTTGCTTTTTTCTCATAAAATCGTCTTTTTTCTTCAATATCTAAAAACTTTATTGTTGTCTCACCAATATCTTTTTGTTCTTTTTCAGTATTCTCTAATCTTTCTGATAATTTTCCCAACACAGTCCTAATTTCATGTGAAGTTAATTCTGCTAATCTTCTTTCAAATAAAATTGGATTATTGATCAGTCAATTTAATTCATTTTGTCTAGCTACAGGATCAGCAATATTTACTACAAGAGCCTCAGCCAATTTTCTTCTTTCCTCATCAGATCTAGCAACAATTCTTGCAGCAGCTGCTTCTTGTTGTTCCTTAACTAATCCAACCAAACCTTTTTCCTGTAGTTTTTTAACTTCCTCTTCTGATAGTGGTTTAGTTTCAGGTTGTTTCCCAAGTAGTGCTTCAGTATCTGGTTTAAAAATCGTATCTGTTGTTTCTTCAGCAGTTATTTGTTCACGTCGTGCTTGCTGCACTTTTTAATTAAATTCTGCTTGAGATTGAGCAATTTTATTTTAGATCTTCTATATATTTTCTGTATTGTGCTCGTCTGTCCATAATTATTATATATAAATTTTATAAAATTAAGACTATCGAAAACAAAAACTTACTGCAAGTAACTGTCAATACAACAACGAAACATTTTTGTTGGATCACGTGTTAGTTTATCAAATAAGAAAAAGTTATATTTATCTGCTGTCGCCTTATGATATGATTCGATAAATTTATCTTTTGTTACGTCGCCACATTGCTCGTTCGCGATATTTCTAACGTCAACATTGTCCAGTCCCGGAAATAATATAAAACAACCAGTATTTCGCCTAATAAATCTGTCGACGTTGTAAAAACCTTGAACTAAATAAACAG
>JAECUM010091533.1:0-32794 GCA_016617855.1 Megalonaias nervosa
TGATTTCACTCCAGACCAAGGCAGCGACGGGGGACATTTCCACCCTATAAAATCCGGTCAACTGCGTGTGGAACTTCAGTTTGCAGAAGCTCTCACTGAGACGGTCAACGTCATCCTGTATGCTGAATTCGGTAATACCATAGAAATCAACAGTTTGAGAGAAGTCATTCTAGACTATTAGACACAATGGAAGACTCCTATCCCTCTTTAAACAGTGGAGAATCTTTGGAAATGGAATGGGAGGATAGCGTGAAAACAGAACCCCAAGACCAAGTCAAAGAGGACGAGGTAGTCGTCAAGTCCAGATGGCCAGAACAAGAACAACATTTAGTGTCCTGTTTTGCTAAACATCTAGCGAATGCAATTACGGAATTGTCCAAGAAATATTGTTACGGATGTCAAAACGATCATCCCAGTCAAATTCAACACGATAAATGTTTGATGATGAGTCAAGAAGAAAAATTGGACGAGTATCTGGACGACGCTTGGAGTCTCATCTCAGAAGAAACCGTGTTGCATGAGTGGTATAAAGGCTTGCGTGATCATTCCTTTCCTCCTTTGACTACTCTAGAGATCTATCGCATCGAAGCTCTCTTAGCCCAGAGTGCGGAGAGAAGGCGAAGAAACGGCTACTTGACAGATCGTTTCAAACAAAAAGTCAGAATTGAATTGATGACTTATCATTACCTGTGAAAAAAAAAACACAAACAGAAAATGGATACCTGGGAACTTTATTACCTTTTGAACAATATTTCGTATACTGCTTCTTGGAATCCTGTCGTGTGCGCTAAAGATGAACTACCTCATCGCAAACCTCAAGACCATCAAGCTTATGTCATCAACACGGATGAAAGTCATCTTCCAGGAACTCACTGGGTTGCCGTCTACTTCCCTCAAGTGAATTGTGTGGAATATTTTGATTCGTATGGATTACCCCTTTGGAAGACAATATCATTGACTTTATGAGAAGAAATGCACAGACGACACGATACAATAATGTGAAATTACAAGGCACAGATTCCATGGTGTGTGGACAATATTGTGTATATTTTCTTCATCAACGCAGTCTTGGATATACTTTAGAACATTTAGTGACTTATTTTGATCGTCACTCTTCTAGAAACGATGAGAAAATAGATCGATGGTTTTGTGACCATTATAGTTATCTTTTGTCTTTAGCTAGGAAACGTAGTGTACATCAATGGCCTCATGACTTCCATCAATGGAAATCTCACATGATTTCACAACGTTGTCAACCTTGTCAAAAATAATTTGTTTGATGTTACTTGTTACTTGTGACTTATGACTTGTTACTTGTTACTTGAATAAAAAATGTTGTGTTTTGAAAAAATGTGTCTGTCGTTTGTTTTCAAAAAAACACTGTGAATATATGCTCTTTGACTTCTTTCTATCCCTCACCATGACATTCGCTATCATAGCGTTCCGATACTAAAACCGAGTAGGGATGTTTTCTATCGCGTCCGCGTTTGAACCATATAAAGCGGGTGGGTCTCCAGTCTGACCATTCACTGTTGACTCGTCAACCTATGAAGATGCCTTCCAGACTAGCCCAGCTGAACGAAGCTTACGTCAATTTACATCATGTCAGGCTAAACCTGATACCGAAGCCTGAAGAAATAGAGAATGTTAGGATGCTCTCCATAACCCAAGACCTGATAGAAGAGATGTTTAGAGAGGAAATTAAAAAAGAACAAGAAGAATGGACTGAGAAATACAGGCTTCAGAAGAAGCAGAGAGAAGAACAACAACAGCAGCAGCAGCAGCAGCAGCAGCAGCAGCAAGAACCAGACAGAAGTTTTGTGGACTGTCGAGTAGACACCAAAGAATTCTCTTTCTCTTTTCGCTGAAGCAGACCGTATCCAATAGGAAAGCCTACTGCCAGACGGGGACGCAATCTTAGACAGTAAAAAAAAGATTGCCATTACTTCCGTGAACAAAAAATACAGCCCTTTTCAGGGCTACCCAATACTCTCGAAAAGACATACTCATTCAATTTGCCAAAATTTTTGTAATTAGAAATAGAAGTGTGCCTATAAGCACTTCGTTTCTTTTGTCAGTAAAACAAAATATTTGTGTGTTTGTATGTTTAAAAAACCACCCTTTGTTTTCTCTGTCTTGTCCAAATAGTGCATGTCTGTGTTTGTAAGTAAAAAGTAAAAAAGTCAACGTGAGTGCTTCTTTTAAGTCCGCGCGTTACATGTGATGGTAAATTTGGGTGCTAGGGAATGTTTACCTTCACGTCCGTACTTCAAGTATATAAATCGGTGCGATCGTCAGTCTGGCTACCCACGTTGACGTAGCAGCTGCAACGAAATGAGCAGAATAACAAAACTACTAGAACTCCAGATGCACCTGGAACATGCCAGGTGGTTGCTAGATGAACTGGCTATGGAGGCTTTAGCCGAAGAAGCCAGGCTTGAAGAGAAGGAGAAGAAAAAGAAAGAAGAGGAGATGAGAGGGATCCTACCTCACCTCATGCTAAGACTTGTGTGTGAGGTCAAGCCTGAGGTGAGGACGCCTCCACAGACAGTAGCAGCACCACAACAAAGACAGCCACAACCTCTGCCGCCAGTACCACCAGTACCAAGAGCCGCTGTCCCCCAGAGAGAAACCTGGGAGGAGGAGGTATGGGAGGAATTGGAAAGACAGAGGCAAGAGTGGGAGCCTCGGCGTCAGCATCATCATCCCAGGGTGTGGAATAGAAGAAGGGAACAAGTGTTCACTATCCCTCAAACTGAGGAGTGGGATAGTGAAGCCAATCAACCTCCCTCTGCGCTCCCAACCACACGCATCAATTGGGAGCAAGATTGGAGTCGTCGTTGTGTGTGTGGTGCCCGGCCTGGAAGATGTCAACATTAGCCGGGTGCATTTGAAGTTCAAGAAAAAACAGCCCTTTTCAGGGCTAACCAGATCTCTAAAAAAGAGAAACTATTCAATTTGCCAATTCGTGTGAATGTAGTGTAGTGTGACTATAAACACTCACTCTTTACTGATGTGTGTGTGTGTGTGTGTGTGTGTGTGTGTGTGTGTGTGTGCATGCACGTTCGTTGGTGTGGATAGTATATGGGTGTGTGTTTTTCTTCTCTTCCTTCGTTGTTGTGATAGTATAATGTGTGTTTTATGCTTGCTCGTTCGTTGGTGTGGATAGTATATTGTGTGTTTTATGCTTGCTCGTTCGTTGGTGAGGATAGTATATTGTGTGTGTGTTTTATGCTTGCACGTTCGTTGGTGTGGATAATATATGGGTGTGTGTTTTTCTTCTCTTCCTTCGTTGTTGTGATAGTATAATGTGTGTTTTATGCTTGCTCGTTCGTTGGTGTGGATAGTATATTGTGTGTTTTATGCTTGCTCGTTCGTTAGTGAGGATAGTATATTGTGTGTGTTTTATGCTTGCTCATTTGTTGGTGAGGATAGTATATTGTGTGTGTTTTATGCTTGCTCGTTCGTTGGTGAGGATAGTATATTGTGTGTGTTTTATGCTTGCTCGTTCGTTAGTGAGGATAGTATATTGTGTGTGTTTTATGCTTGCTCGTTTGTTGGCGAGGATAGTATATTGTGTGTGTTTTATGCTTGCTCGTTCGTTAGTGAGGATAGTATATTGTGTGTGTTTTATGCTTGCTCGTTCGTTGGTGAGGATAGTATATTGTGTGTGTTTTATGCTTGCTCGTTCGTTGGTGTGGATAATATATTGTGTGTTTTATGCTTGCTCATTCGTTGGTGAGGATAGTATATCATATGTGAAGTGAGTGTAAGGCATGTTTTCCTTCACGTCCGTGCTTGAAGTATATAAAAAGCATAGCGTTCGTCATTCGCGCCATTCTACACAGAATAAAAAGGAACAGCAAAATGGATCTAATCAACAAGTTAAGAGATAGTTGGTGCTGGATGGTAGATGGAGTCTATGTAGTGGAAAAGCTTCAAAAGGAGTGGAGGTTTCAAGTCAGCCTAGACTTTATGGCGAGACTCAAAGCAGCAAATTATCATTTGCAAATGATAATAATGGAAGAAGCAGATAAGTTGAGAGGTTTCAACTATCCGAAATATGTGAGAGTATGAACCTTGAAGGAGATTTTGGATATTGTAGTTGAATTGGAATCTTTTTTGGAAGGTATCTTCTCTTTAACAGAATGGCCTTTTGTCAAAAAGGGCTTAGACAAGATCAAGAAAGCGGAAGACCTAATGAGAAAAGTACTGAAAGAAGAAGTGGAAAAGATCAAGGAAATGTGGAAGAAAGAAAGAAAGGACAAAGAAAACCAAAAAAAGAAAGAAGAGTTTGAAAAACTCAATCAGAACTGGATGAAAATCCAACAAAAATTCAGAGCTCTCGGACATCCTGACTGGATGCCCGAAGAAGAAAAGAGAAAGAAGAAAGGAATTATTGGGAAAATCAGGACATATATATATATATATATAAAACCCTTACTCTTTTTATACACGAATACTCTTGATTCGTGTTTGTCTATAGCCCCTCTCTCAAGTAGCCTGACGTCACAGTACTCCTCTTCTTTTTTTTTTTTTTTGCTACATTGTTACCAGTGTGACGTCATGCCACCTGTTCCATTCCTCTTGTCGCTATACAGTCCCAGGGTATACTAGTCACTCTACCAAATTTCCATTGTCGCTATACAGTCCCAGGGTGTGCTAGTCACTCAACACAATTTCCATTGTCGCTATACGGTCCCAGGCTGTGCTTTCTTTTCTTGTCGCTATACGGTCCCGGGGGGGGGGGGGGTTCTGTAATGCTAATTCCCATTGTCGCTACGGTATCACCTATTACTACTATTGTGATTTAATTTTTAATCTAGTAGATTTGTTTATGTTTTTAGTTCCTTTCAGTTCTGTATTTTAGTTCTTTTAGATTGGAGCTCTCATCTGATCCCACTAGTACCACTGTCTGCTAAGTCAATGCATCCGCAACAGGTGATTTCCTATCCAGTTTTAGATTTTATTCCTGGACCTACACAAAAATATGTGTTGTTCCAGTAACCAAAGCAGCTTATTTGAATGGCCTTGACCGTACAACTTTCTATGAAATAGGAAAAAAGTAAATAAATTTGTATACACGATACCCTATTTTTCACCCCATAATTATTTAGTCAGAGATACTGGATTTCATTTCTGGTCTCTGAAAATGTTTGCAAATGAATTTAAAAAAATACTTAAAATTATGTTTCAGTTGTATTTCCGGACAAGAATTAGAAAAGACATTAGAGACCGACCATTTATCTTTTGAAGAGTGTGGAATATTTCTTCACCGAATAGCTTGTAGGAAAATCTATTAATATCCATTTTTGTTGACAAAAGAACTAAATATTATGTTTTTATTAGTCGGAAAAATATATGGCGGTTAAAACAAATCCCATCCACCTCCCGAACATTAAATAATCTGTCAGTAACAAGCATGTATGCATTCATATTTCCACTGACTGCATGTACGTTGTATCAGTAATAAATAATTATTTTTTTTATTTAATATATGCTTTTATTTCATTACTAAGCAATGCATACAAAGACAGACATCTGTTCTGTATCTGTAAATGGACCCAGCCTTATGCGTCTCAAGCATCGGCCTAAATGGAATCTAGCATGTTTTCAGCAAGATCCAGCATCAGAGGTCTCGGAAACACGAAATCACATGTATTTGGACACAAATATTTTCATCTGGGATGCAGAAAATCAATAATGTGTTAGTCCTCTGTATGCACACAATAGCTGGGCGGCAAATTCAAAGACTTTACAGTCCTGCTTCAACCACCTGCTGGTTGGGAAAATGTGTTTATCGGCTGCTCATTTTAACTGTGCTGAGATTTACCATGACAGGATTGAAGGACGGAAATACCTCCAGATGTGTATGTTGTCATTATAAGAAGAGTACATCAAAAGAGTATGATGCAATAGCGGGGCAGCAAGTTCAAATTGTTTAGCCAGTTGCTGAGTGGGAAAATATGATATTTACAATGACTGAATTCAATGGCAGAAAGATTCAAAGGTATACTTGTGTTCATTACAAGAGTGCATGAAATGAACAACTTAAGCTTGTTGTTGTGTCCATTGATAAATGAAACTAAACTAGTAGTGTATATGACCTTGAAATCAAGACATATCGAAACCTTGACAAAATGTTGTTTGCAATTTTGGCAATCAGCCTAAAATCAGATCTCCACTGTCCTACATTAAGATCTGACAGTGATCACTTAGGGATCATGTTCTGGTGACCTTTGAATTAGCTAATGGAAATGAATATTTCGTAAATTTGAAAGTGAATCAAATCGTTCGACACGCATTGATTCTTTTCAGACCTGCTACTCAGTCTCCCAGATGCTAAGACATAACACTTATCTGACTGGCTGATAAAATTAGTGATTATGGTAAGTGCATGGGGTCACCAGAACCTGGCCTTTAAGGGGTCGTTGTCAGATCTTCATGTATAATATTGGAGATCTGATTTTAATCAGATTGGCAAATTTGGATATGTATTTGAGAGTTAAATGGCAAACTGGCAAAGATTGTGATGAGATTCTGAAGATTCCTAAAGTTGCTTTAAGTGATAGTTTGGATGGGAAAGTAGATAGGTCTAAGAAAGTGCGTGATGTCTGGCTTAGCGTTTAGAATAAGACCTTTCCTTGGCTAGGATTGACAAAATTCAATCTCATTCTAATGGAGAAATAAGAGCGATATGTCAGAGGTGTAACGAATGTGGAAAATTAAACTCAATGACAACCACTGCTTCTTCTGATCTGGAAAGTTCCAAATTTTCTGGGAGGGGACTGCAACTTTTGTTGGTGGGACTCCTATTTTGACCAACAAAAAAAAGTCCTGGACTCCTAGATTTAAATTCCTAGTTTGTGCACTGTAGTACCAAGATAGCCATCCAAGCGTTGTGAAGTACTTTGGGAGAATGCTGTCATATTGTGAATAGTATCAGAACCTTTGAATAGTTCCCTGCTAAACTAACATTGTTGGAAAAGTTTGATGTAAATATAGCAATTTTGACAATAAACAATTCGAAATAAAGATGGGGACATATGGGGGAAAAGAAAATGTTGATGTGCAAATAAGGCTTAGTATAGCTGACATTATTTTCCAGATAAAATATTAAATTTTGAAACTCTTTTCAAACAGACATGTGAAGCACAAATGTTATTCAACATTTAATTCTGCTTTAATAGCATTTATGACATAAAGGCTGAATCATTTCTTTATATCCTATATCAAGTTTAGATTCGGTGTGAGCGTGCGATTTGGATTTTTAACGTAGCTTTAACAGATTTGTAGTCATGTTGCTACGATGTCTGCAGTTTATAGTGATGTCTAGCACTAGGGCATAATGCTGCAGACATGTAGCATGATGTCCCACCTAGTCACTTTATACTGACGCCAGGGCGAAGTCCTAACACTAACCTCTTAATGCTAAGCGCCTAGCGAGGCAGTTGTTAAAACCTTTTCTAATAAGTCTTTGGTATGACTCGGCCGGGTATGGATCCACGACCTCCCGCATCCGAGGCTGACACTAACCACTAGGCCACTGGAGCGGTCTTCAAGATTAGATTGGAAAATGTGATGTGTTCGCACATGAGCTGCGTAAGAAAAAAATGTTTCTATACCAACATTCTTACCTTACATTCTTTTTTACCAGTTACAGAAGACATATATATTTTTTGTTTTGTTGCTATGCAGACCGGCTAGGCAGACACCAATGCATGGTGAGAGTTTAAGAAAATAGTTTTCAACATTTGGTCCCATTACTTTTTAGTTTTCTTGACTGAGAAAATTTAATCTAATAAATGTATTTATTTTAATTTGAACAAAGTAGAATGCTTTGCCAAACAATCCCAAAAGAAATCAGAAAATATTTTTAGGAAGTTAAAACTATGAAGTGGACCTAAAGATAATGTGTATCTGAAGGCTAACAAAATGTAAATAAAATATACGAAGCTGCCACGTCTGTGATATTAGCAAGCACTGCCTTAAACATTATAGGACCAACGTTATAGGAACATGATATAAATGAGCTATGCACATATCTTCAACTTTATAGAAAATTGCATTTTCTCAGTGATCAGTGCTTTTGTGTGCCTTAGAGATTATGCTAGGGTGGTGAAAATATCTCTACTTATTACTGGAAAGGACAGACAAAGTCGGTACAGGTCCGGATTTTTCTGGTACAAAAGGTAATCAACCAATCTGATCAGTGCTTGTTTTATCATTTGTGTAAAGTGTGTGTTTGTGTGTGTGTGTGTGTGTGTTTGTGTGTGTGTATGTTTGTGTGTGTGTGTGTGTGTGTGTGTGTGTGTGTGTGTGTGTGTGTGTGATTTCGATTTTTAACGTAACTTTAATAAGTTTTCAGTCATATCGCTACGATGTCTGTAGTATGTCAGTTTATAGTGATGTCTAGCATTGGGGCATCATGCCACAGACATGTAGCATGATGTCCCACCCTGTCACATCATTCTGACACCAGACCGACCAGCTCTAACACTAACCTCTTACTGTTGAGTGCCTAGCGAGGCAGCTGTTCGTACTATTTTTCTAAGTGCTTGATACGGCTCGGCTGAGGTCCGAGCCCGCGATCTCCCCCATTCGAGACGGACGTTCTAACCACCAGGCCACAGGAAGTAGGGAAAAAGTGTAGATAAAGAAAAGGAGTTGTGTTCAGAGATGGGGGGATTGCTTGGTTGTTGGTACTCAGAGGATGAGAAGAACCGCTGTGTTTTGAAAGATTGTTATTCTTGTGTTTTAGTAGATACTGAGACATACCATAGATATGAGAATTATGATAGTCAAGTCTCGAAAGTTCTCAGGAACACAAGTGTTTAAATGAGATCTGGAACATAGCAATCTATCCATTAGAAATTCAGAGACTGTTAACATCCTACCTTTTTTAATGTATTACGCTATTGAAGAGTATGCTTTTTTCTTCATCTTTTAGGGCCTCTTGACATGTATCATTGGGGGGGGGGGACGATAAACAAGTGCTGGGTATCGATACGATTCACGCTAGACAGCCTGCGGTACGATACATACCGATGCACATATATCCTTGGAAGGCAGGTGGTGCCCCTCCGTGTATGCTGACATACTGGTTGTATATCCAGCATGCAGATTTCAGATAGGGATACATTTATGATACATTTATATGCAGTTCTCAACGATGACAAGAAAACAAAAATACTTTCAAACAGACTACCTGTTGGTTGTCATTTTTATTCAGCTTTTGAGGCTATTTGATGGTGGCTCCATTTAACTCACTTTAGCCACCAGGCCTTTGTTTTAAACGGTATGAGTGCTCTAAAAACATTTTATTACCAATTTCATGTCTCACTTAAACCTGGAAGACATTAGGATGCTATCTTCAAAACAGAAGAAATAAAGAAATTTCCTCGTGCAAAGAAGATATCATCTAGAGCAAATCCAGGCATGGGAATGAGAATTAATGCCAACAAAATCTATCACATTGTATTTCCAGCAGATGCAAAAGACTGCTGTGGCCACATGTACATGTATTTGTTAGTGAAGAAGGAAAGCTATTGACAGCACCCTATTTTGTAATTTTTTTAATTTTTTTTTTAACACAAGGTGATAAACATGACCTGTCTAAAATCTGCCTCCTTGCTGATACTGTGCTAATTTTATTAATACCACCAGCACATTTATTCACTGGTTAAATATATCTGCATAAAAGATAAATTCCAAACTTGTTCCCCATGTACAATTTAAGGAAAGATTCCACCAGGATTTTATCTACAGGATGGCTTCACCCTTTTTCACTAAAAGTGCGGGGGGGGGGTAGGAAAGAAGAAGGGGAGGAGGAAACGGTTATATTTCAATATTTACATAACACTTCAATATCTCTTCTTCCTACTCCACTTTTTAGGGTTCAGCTGAAATCAAAATCTTTAAAAGATGTCAGCTCTTATTGTACAAGTATTAATCTGTTACTTATTTCTGAGCATAATCTGTTCCTTATCCCTATAAGAATATTATTCCGTGCTTCCTTCTGAAGGGGCGTGTGCATAGCTAGCTTTGTCAGCTTTAAGATGTTGGGGAACTGATCTTGTGGCTTACAATTTTCCTGACAGATATTATCTTTTGGATACATCTGCTCCAAAATAGGATTTTCCACTAACATAAACTTACTTTCTTGAATCAGTAGTTTACTGATAACCATGCCAGATTTCGTTTCTATTCCATAATGCTGTATTAGGGTTTTTGATCCATCAATGCCATAGTGTGCTTGTGCAGACAGAGTTATTCAAATTAATATCTTTATTTCTTAATTTCATTTTTTCACCCTTGTTTTTTCAGTTTGTCTGAACCATGATATGGGCATATGATTTTGTAGCATATGATCCGCAGGGCTAAATTGAATGATAAATAAACGAAACTTGCATTCTACATTTAAATTGTCTGTATTTTAAATATGCTCAGTATTCAGCCCTTTCTACATTTAATGTATAAATACGGCTGAATGGGAGATTGACCATCATGCCGTCTATTTTCGTCCATCCAACATGTACTTCTAAATCATATTGAACACAATTTTGGGGATCAGAATCACTCACTAGAATCTCCATTAACAATTTCCCAGCTCCAATAATCCAATATACTTCATAACTTTAAACACTGATGTCATTTTCACTGTCTCTTGTCAATATTAATGAACCACGCCGGGAATAACACATTTTTATTTTATTTGATAGCCCGTATTTTAAACATGCATTTCTAAAACATCCTCATGAAAGGTTCAAACTACGCCAAAATAAATATTCCAGGGCATCAAATTTAGTTTGACAACCATTTATGTTTTGCTTGAAGAACCCAGATGTATTAACAGTGTGCCTACCAAAAAAATATATCGTGACAAGAACGGTTACATAAAAATTGTATACTTCGCCGAGCATATTCTCATATGCGGGACTTAATTTGGGGGATATCTCGCGCATCACTGTTCTCCTAGGTGTGCGAATTCGTACACATTTCGCACAATTCACGCAATCGCAACTCTGACAGTCTCAGTTTAAATACTAAATATCAACGACTTTAGTGAGACGTTTCCCGTTTCTTTGCTATTACTTCCTGTCTGTCACGCAGGGAATAAGATACACTAGTTCCTGATTGGCAGATTTTATTTAACCTGGATCGGAACAAGCAATATCCACCGGTGAGAGTTCATTGCAACATATTTCACTGCGTGACACACAGGTAGTGTAGCTTTCAAATCGACCAAAGTTGACAAGATAAAATTCAACGTACAAACTTCGCGTAAAATTGGTTATTAAACAATGAGTAAAGTATTTCATTATACATGTGGAACACGTTTATAATGTATCCTATATTCTGAACATACTGCTAGGTTATTATAATTAGCGGGGGTGAGGGGGTCAAATTACGAACACTTTGGTTTAATTTGAAGAAGGCGAGGATTCTCAATAGTCTATTTCGTTTTTATGAGCCCCTAGGACTGCAAATGTTGTTTCAGTTGAATTCTAATTTACAGAATGACAAGGGAAACTAATAATAATTATTCGTGACTGCTGAAGACTAAAATAAATTACATAGGATAAATATCGTTTTTGTGTCGATTCTCCATCTGTTGAATTGATATGTGTATCGTTAAAGCAAAATTATCGACTCATTCGATATATCGATGAATCGTGTCGCCCCTAATCATTTTGCTAATCAGAACTGGAACGAAGTGGCAAAAGTGTCCTCTACAAGGTTAATATTATCCATTTCTTAACATTTTGAACTTTCATTGTTCTTCAGTGGGGCAATTTTGTCTTCTTGATGAATGTTAAATAACAAATGGAAAATGAAGATAAAAGACATATATTTCTATAAATATATCTTCCATTAATGCATCAAACAGTACTTGAGATTTCTTATTTCCACAGACTTGAAAGATACTTTCCATCGTATTCGTTTCGTTGAAGAAAAGTGTACATTTAACCTGTGTAATTGGCCAAACAACATATCTTCAGCATCACAAAAAGTGTCTTCCCTTTTACTTTGTTCTAAAATGATAATTTAGTCTTCAAAATTCATCATCATTTTGCATGATAAGTGGGGTAAACTGTGAGCTTTATCTTGTTCAAGCTTTGAAATCTCGCACATGTATGCAGCACACCTACGCAATTGAACAGAACATTTTGAACAGGTGTCCATTTATAATATACACGTTTCTCATTTAAAAACAAATATCAGCAAAATACAATCGTGCTTAAAATATATTAAAAAGTATATACTGAGGAAACGTTTCTAACAGTATTCTATATTAGGTTTGTCGTTTTTTTTTTTTTAAGATGGCCATAGTTTAGTATACTGAATTCAGAAATGTTTATTAATAAATTCGAAATACAGAAATTCTTTAGCACTGTTATATGCCAGGTTTTATTGGCAAATATATACCTTTTGCACGAGTGTTGCAAGTCTTGAACGTTATCTGTCTACAGATTAAAATTAGTAGTCGACCTTTTCACTTCCGACGGTTTAGTCCCATATCTCTCCTGATTCTGATAAGTGATTAACTTTTTTTAACAATATTCTATATTAGTTTTGTCGTTTTTGTAAGATGGCCATAGTGTAATATACTGTATTCAGAAATGTTTATTACTAAATTCGAAATACATAAATTCTTTTGCACTGTTATATGCCATGTTTTATTGGCAAATATATATCTTTGTGTGAGTGTTGTTGTAAGTCTTGAAAGTTATCTGTCTAAACATTAAAATTAGTAGTCGACTTTTTCATTTCCAAGAATGATAGTCCCATATATTTGATGATTTTGATCAGAGATTAATAACGAGAACACATTACCGGAAGAAATGGTCGCTTTCGGTTGACGGATTCATATGGTATATTGGTATAAACATCTGGTATATTTTCTGCCTACCTGCTCTGTTAAAATAGACCATTTATTGTTCGTGTTAGAGTTCCCATGGCGTCCGCCTCGGATGCGGGAGGTCGCTGGTGCGAACCCCAGCCGAATCATACCAAAGACTTATCAAAATGGTACTAACAGCTGCCTTGATAGGCGCTCAGCATTAAGAGGTTAGTGTTAGGACTGGTCGACCTGGTGTCAAGATAGTGCGACTGGGTGCGACATGATGCTATATGTATTTGGAATGATGCCTCAGTGTTAGACATCACTATAAACTGCCACATTGCAGAGATCGTAGCGATATGACTGAAATTTTTTAAACCTACATTAAAATTCCAAATCAGAGACACACAGCGTTTCCATTGTTATCAAATTACTGAAACATAGTATTTGATGATTGTTTCAATTTACTAAGTGAGGGACTTTATAAAGCAAGTTGGTCATGTGTAGTTGCTTCACTCAATCCTGTCTTAATCCATCATATTATGATACTGTACGCAATCATCGCAATGTTATAAAAACATGCAGTTTGTCGTATGCCGAATTTTGAAAATTATTACCAAGCTCTAGGGGGCTTATTTTGTTTATTAGAGAAATACTTACTCACATGCTGATCGTCATATGTCATCTTAAAAGCAAACCATCATTCTTATAACGTCATTTTGTTATATATTCAGTTAATGCAACAACTATAGTTTGATCCGAGGTTCTTATTATGCTAAAACTTCAATAATTAGTTTTTAAAAAAAAAAAAACATTTAATCCTTAAGATATTGTTTTTCGTGATGTATAATGTTAATATTATGTTTTTGATGCTCATATATTTTGTCTGTTATTAAGCTATTTAATATTTTGTACTGTGTATATTCATCAATGTGTCAAATTCATACTCTACTTTAAAGAAATTTGGTATAGGTAGATAACTTGACTGGTTACATTAATTAAACTTGGTACATGTAGGTATCTTCTCCGGGCTACATTAATTAGACCTGGTTTACGTAGATATCATGTCCCGGCTACACTTATGAAACATGGTACAGGTAGATATAGTGTGTCAAATATCCTAGGCTACTATACCGAAACCTGGTGCAGGTAGATTTTTTATTGTGTCAAATTCAAAGGCTACATTAACGAAAATTTGTACAGGTAGATATCTTTTCCTGCTCTTGCCCATAGACAACATTGTCATATATTTCTTTTGTTTTTAATAAACTTTAAAAAAGGCAGATATCGCACAAAGACTCCTGTAAGTAACAGGTGAGCAAATGAAGGGATTTTGACTATTGTCATGAGGATCCTCGGAGGGAGAGGGCAAGACATAAAAATACATTTTATGGTTGATTTATTTTTTTCTCAGAAACATAATGGATGTACTCCTGTTCAATATTTTTTATCCAGAATGTACATTGGATAGCAAGACAAAACAAAAATGTTGGATGCAATCACAACCGCATTAGAGGAGAAAGTAAAGAGGGGAATTCTTTCTTTAAATGCTACAATACTGATTCTGGATGACAGTACTAATGTGTCCGTGCATAAGAAATTAAACGTATACATCAAGTTTATTCATCCGTATTTGTATTAAGCCAATTAAATAAATCAATGTAGAAAAGGAAGGGTAATCTCTTCCAAGACTCTTTATGACGGCGCAAAATTAAAACATGTGAAGGTAAAGTAATTGAGGACTGTACGTCATGTACATGTAGTTGTAATTTCACAAACAAATAAGATTTGTCTTTTACTACAACGCTAAATCTGTAAAAATGAATGATGACTAGCAGTAATATGACGACATATTGGTGACACAACAATACACATAAGGAAAACATATCATTATTTTGACTCCAAGTATAGAGTGCTGTGACTCTTTCAAGGAAAGAGTTATGGTCTGCAATTTTCAAAATCCTGTATGGAAGCCATTTTCTATCTATCTATCTATCTATCTATCTATCTATCTATCTATCTATCGGTAGTTTATTTGGTCGGTCATAATATATATCTGTGCTCGCATGTCTTGCCTGTCCATCCTTCATTTGGCTATTTCAATCCATCCATCCATCAGTTAAGCATTCCATCTGTCAAAGTCACTTTTTACCTCATTTGTTTTATCTTATATTAATATGACAAAAAATTTCATACCATTACTTTCGTTTTTACAAATTAGATTTCAAATATTCATTCAATCAAATTTATTTTAAATGGGAGTATGTTTCTTCAATTTTATGATGTTCTTAAAATTTAGTTATGAAAATTGTATGTAAATGTGATACTTTCAAAACATCAGGCTACATGCCAATAAAGGAAAATGGGTCAGATAGTATGATTGAAAACATGAAATTTCATGTCAGCGGGAAGACTGAAATGTCTCAATTTAACCTTGCCTCACACGCCTACTACATTCAAAGAAAGCATATTGCTCTCCCGCAGCGCTGACACAAGATTTGATTGTTTGATATATACCATATAATATGCTGAAGATTTTCTGATTCACAGTCTTTGAATATTTTCAAACACACCTCTGCCCTCCATGAATTGTCAAAAGTATCAGAATCCAACAAGGAACAAAATAGTTTCATGCTTCAAGTTTTTCAATTTCAAGAAGAGCGTGAAGTTACTGTTTAAGAACTTAATGAAATTCTAAAACTTGTGAAGTCTTTCTTGATGTACAGATGTGAACGCCTACGGAAAAGTTCAATATCTTTTATTACCCTTTTAATATACTGACCATTGCGTCGTTAATGACCATCCAAACGTCACTTTCCAATCAAACGTAATCTAGGGACAATAAATGTAGCATAGAGAGGGAAGAGGGAAAGAGAGAATGCACACATACAATGTCTTTCTTGATGTGCAATTTAGATAAACAAATACAAACACGTTAAACATTTATAATATGATGCATTTAGAATTATGATTAAATCCATAACATACGGTCTGATCTCCCAGCAGTGATCAAATTATTACTTATGCTATTCACCCATTGATAAGCTATTACTGTTAGCGTTTGCTTCGTAAAAAGTATATGATTTAGAAGCCAGAATAGTTTGTTTTCCTTTTTAAAGAACTTCGTGAAAATAAAAAAAATTTGATGTCTTATTTCAGGTACATGTGTAAAGGTTCATCAAAAGAACACAAACTCTTGATGAATCTAAAATTACCAGGCAGAAATGATGTAACCACTCCTATTCATGTGCTCCAATTTTTTTGTAAAACTGATGGATTTCTATAAAAGTGACCCCCAGTCTAACCCCCAACAAAATCCTCATTTTATTAAGAAGGCATTTTTCATTGATCTTCAACATTTCGCGCAAGTTTTATTGCTAATAACGAAGTTCTATTGAATCAACTTATTGATGTAAGACAATAATGAAAAAGCTATACACGAGGCAATTCTTGATCACATCTTGTGTCATTATATAATGGTTCTTACCTTGAACATGAAATGATTCCTTGACGGCCTTCTTCAATTGCCAATGAGCAACAATTGTCGGACGTGGAGTACTACGGCCTTTTGTGAATATCAGCGAAAGATTGAGACAATAGATTACCAAACACTTTGCAAGCAATTACATGGGTGGGTGGGTGTATTTGTTTGTGTTTGCGCGATTTACATAAGCCTTCAATCTACGAACCCAGGGCAGGCTTCTGGCAAGATTTCTCACATAACCATGATGGCTGAGCCGAGAATAGAACCCATGCTACGAAATGAACGTGGATTCATTTAAAGGCTATTTAGATATTTATAGATGTTACGTAATTACTGTGAATTCATTTAAACATATTTTGAAATTATATCATATTGATTCTTTTGTACTGTTTGTACATCAGTATATTACTGAACAGCACTCGGAAAACCATTGGAACTAATTTGGAATACTAAATACACTTGGATTGAACTATTAGAACTGTTTATGATTTAAATCACCATACTGCATGTTATATTAACTTTTTTACTTTTAGGGAAGTAAATTATATTTTGAATTTACAAAACTTGTTGGTTTTCGCTATAGAATCGCAACAGACGTTAGATTTGAAAACGTGATTTAAAAAGATCCCTGTGGAAATTGAACACAAAGTATTTTACTCTGTTTGTAAGAAACACTTATAAGTAGCTGCAGTTGGGGAGGAAGCCGTTTCCAGTCACGGAAAAGGGAAAATGCACAATAATTCACTACAACAGTCGCAGCCAGCTATGCCACTTTGAAGCTTCTTTAGTAAAACTGTTCAGACTCGGAGAATAGCACTTCATCTGTTGTGACAACTTCTTCTGAAAGGCAGATAATTCGCCGATATCAGCCAACATCGGAGTACATCTGCAAAAGTGATGTTATGAAAGCCAAAATCATAAGGATTGCAAACATTGTGAATAATCAGTAGAGTTTCAAATGGTGAAGTGAAATCAAACATAGTTTTAGCTTGATGTTTCCAAACAGTTAAATTGCTTAGCATTGCTCAGGTGGGGAAGAAAGACTGCATATAAGCTTAGCTGTCTTCGGCATTGCACCAAACCTTAAATCGTAATTTATCAATAACGTCAGGCACAGCATTGCACATGTTCTTATATTGGACTAGTGTTAGAATGAGGACTTGCAAGATAAACAACTCGATATATAATTCTGGTCCTTCGAAGTAGTGACACATTATTTTGATTCAGAATTTCTTGGACATGCCAGAGCTGAAGACGTCCACGATATACTTCAAAAAGCATTAACTGATATAGCACTTGATAACATGGTACAGACTTTCATGGATGGACCCAGTGTCAACTGGAAGTTGCACATGCTGCTTCAGGCAGAAATTCTAATGCAGACATGAACTAAGAATCTTTTGCAAGTGTGAAGCTGTGATCTTCGTAACTTTTACAATGCTCTCAGTCGAGGGTGATCAAGACTTGGTTGGGATATGGAGACACCACCGATGAGTCTATTGATGCTCTTTATGACTAATGTTTACTTCCATAATTATTGTCAGGATGTATTTGTTTTGTAATTTCTTTGTGTTTTTGCTTGTAATCTTGTCTTTACATATGTTTTTGTGTGATCTAATATTATAAAGCTCTTAAAGGCACAGTAGTGCAGCTGAGGTTGAATTTTCTTGCAAAATTGTTGGCACATTTATATATATAAACTGATTAAATACTATTTAAAAGGCAGTTCTAGGGTAATATCAAGTCCGGAAAGGTTCTCATTATGAAATACGAGCTCTCTGAAATTTTTGTACGTAGAGTAACGAATCTATTGTCTCCATGTTGTAATCCCTCTCGGCAGTGATCGGCAGATCCTGAACGAATAACATAACTCCTGTGACCGAAATTTGCATAATTATATGCCAAATTGTAAACAATGAAGTTGACATAAAACACAAGCACTCTATGAGACCGCGCAAAATTTCATCAACAGTGAGTACGATCTTCTTCTGATCTCGTTCTTTTCTCCTTCTCCTTTTCCTTTCTACTTTTAATATTGAGAGGAAACACTATATTTAAATAGTTCTTTTTGTGGTACGAGAATGATTTAAATAGACGTGGTTTGAACAGTATTACCAAACCCCACAGGTACTCGATTTCTTGTTTAGTATTCACACTCCCTCACGCCCTCCCCCAAAAAAATTTATAAACGAAATCATCAGGGATATTTAAAAATGCTCAAAACGTAGTAATTTTATTAATCAATTTATAAATTCTAACCAGACTGTCATCACTGGACTCCTAACACTCGTCTTCCTGGCGTTTCAAACAAAGCGGAAAAGAATTCGTGTTCTGCTTCTCCAAGTTATTACTTTACATACACAAAACTCAGGGCCAGATCGTAAACAAGGTACACACACACACACACACACACACACACACACACACACAAACGTACAGTCATTTGTCTCTTGAAGTTTGTCCACCGTTTTATTCTTGCGCATGTGTATTCGGTGTTATGCACAATGAGTAAATAAACACATAGACTTGCTTTGGTGCCGATACGAGGAAACTAGGGTCCTTATAATTTTGCCGCCCCCCCCCCAAAAAAAACTTGACCTGATCCAGTCCAGAAAACTTCCATCAAATCACAACCTCGCATGTATTAGTTTCTGATTGTCAATTAACACTATATTCATATCAGTTTGATAAGAAATCGTGAATACCTCAATTGTCAAATTATGAAATACTTTTACACATTAAAATTCATTTGAGAGACAACTGGACCACAGCAGCAACTATAATATGTAATAGAAAAGATACTGAATGATAAACTCAATGTTTAGAAATTTGTTATTACCCAGACTGAAATCGGCTCACTTTCAAGCTCAAGTCCAGAGCGACCTTTAAAGAGGGAGAGGAAGGACGAGGCATGGAGCATACATCAGAGGGGGTAGAGGAGGAAGACATGCTGTGCAGCCTGAAAACAGCTGACCAAGCTCTACACATAGTTCAAACAAGGAAGGAAAGAATGAGGGTAATTGTTTATTTATATCTTGCAAAACAAGTATTGATATGTATTGAAAAATGTTTGGTACTTGGCAAAGACACTAATATCTACAAGTCAGTCGTGTTTTGCGCAACTTAGAAAATCCATACTTGTATTGTGAGATTATTTATTTTACCAAACAATGCATGTTTAAACTGCTTTACGTTTTGTTGCTACTCACCACCCCACCCCAATATTTGATAAAGGAAGGCCATGCACAGGTACCACAGAAAATACAGAGGCTTTCTCATTCATACGGCCACCTTATATAATACCAAAATTATAAAAGTATTTTGGAGACAATCTCAGTGAGTACAACATTGCATGACATACATATAATTGATATGAAACTAAGTACAAAAGGTTTTAACATATGTCACTTACATTTACAAGATATAGTGGGAAAAACAGACCAGATCAAGTTAATGTTGTCTTCCAAGGAAAATAATATACATGCTTTAGGACTCACTGAAACAGAATAAAATGCTAACCTCAATGATAATCTATTTCCATTTCAAGGCTACAATAAACCATTATGCAGAGAGAGAGAGAGAGAGAGAGAGAGAGAGAGAGAGAGAGAGAGAGAGAGAGCAAAGAGAGGTCTTGTTGTGTACATTAGGGAGGATGTAAATGAGGAAAGACGACCTCACTTGTAGTAACATGAAATTGAGAGCATTTGGGTGGAAATTCTCAAAATAATGCAAAATCATTCCTAGTTAGTTTCTTTTATAGACCACCTTCCTCCAAAGCAATTTGGAATGATAACTTTTTGAAAGAAATAGAAAATGTTCTTGCACAGGAGCAATAAACACATAATACTCGGCGATGTAAATAAGAACCTACTCAGTACTCAAATAAGGAACAACTGGATGGAATTTATGGAATAATTAGGCCTAGTCCAGATGGTAAATGAACACTCTTATTGATCACATATATACCAATCTAACAGACAATATGGCTTTTGTTAATGTACCAAATGTTGGTCTTGGTGATCTATATCCTACGTTCTTGACAAGAAAGGTTAAATGCAAGAGAAATAGGAAAAATACACAAAACTATCACTTAGAGGTCGTTCCAAAATTTTAGTAAAGAACAATTTCTCAATGACCTATATAAAGTGCAGTGGAATATAAACCAGAATTTTGATGACACAGATGAAGTTCTGAGGGTGTCGACTGACTTATTTATGGATGTAGTCTCTATGCATGCACCACTGAAAGTACATTGAGTGAAGTATGAAATCCAACCTAATTGGCTTACAAAAGAAATCCTGGATTTGAAGGCTATGGGAAACCATGCATAATAAAGCTTATGAAGAAATAAAATAACAAGTATGATTTAAAAAGATAAAACAAACAATATTATCAATCTATGCTTGAAAACAAAAAGAGCAACACAAACTCCATTTGGAAAGTCTCCAGTGAACTTAATGGGGGAACATACAAATATCAGACAAATAAAATTCACTCACTTCTGGTAACAGATTACAAAGTCACTGATGAAATTGACAGTGAGAAGGGTTTTAATGAACTTTTTAACCAACAGTACCACTTAGTTAAAAGAACCAGTGATAGTAAACAACTTTAATGAACTGAAAAAGTTCTGCAGATGCAAAATCCCTAAGAATGTATGTTTCTGTATCCCACCAGTATCAAAAACCTTTGTTAAAAATGTCTCAGGAAACTTGATACCAAGAAAGCTATAGGACTTAATCAGATTGATTCACCACTCCTTAAAACTTCTGCCTCAGCTATTTAAAATAGCATCACATTCATACTCAGTTTATGTATTGCAAACTCATCTGTCCCCAAAATATGGAAAACTGCAAATGTAATATCTTTGCACAAATCTTGTTCTAAGATTAATGCGGATGACTACCAAACTTGTCAAAATTGATTGAAAAACATGTCAGTGACTCATTCATGTCATCTTGAACCAAACACTTGCTGTTACACACTAACCAATCAGGCTTTAGACAGAAGTATTCCTGTGAGACTGCCTTGATCTCTCTAACTGATAAATGACTTCAAGCACTTGATCATGGTCGAATAATAAGATCTGTATTTGTAGATTTCAGAAATATTTTTGACATGGTGGATCATGAAATCCTTTTGAAGAAACTTAAAATTTACCAATGTGATGAAAGCACAACTAGATGGTTTACTTCATATTTAAGTGAAAGAACACAACATGCTTATATAAATAATGTTTTGTCTGAACCTGGAAAAATTAGATATATTTTACTATAAGGTTCAATTCAAGGTTCATTACTATTTATATTATTTATTATTGACCTGCCACATTTTAGTAAGTGACTCAATTTTGCCCACAGATCTATATGCAGATGACATCCAAAACACAAAGTATCAACTAGAAATTTCTTAGCAGGATGGCCTACACAAACTGGACAACTGGTGCACATGCAATGGCATGGTGGTAAATACAGGTAAAACTAAAATATTACTTGTCTCAACATGGCAAAAAAGAACAAATCTTGGTGGTGATGAACTATGTCAGACATGGAAGGATAAAAATGTGCAAATCGTCTGTCTTCATAGACTATTTGGTGTTTTGGCAGATAATAACCTATGATGGACAAAACATATCAAACACATCAGTAAAAACAAAAGTTAATTCAAGTTTATGGCTTCTCAGTATGATAAGTCATTTTCTCCCTGAAAGGTGCAGAAAACTATTTTATAACAGTCACATACAACCCTATTTAAAATACTGTATAGACTGTGGCGTACTTCAAATGATAAAAACATAGCAAAGCTAGCACATCTTCAAACAAGAGCATTCAGGCTAATATCAATCCAATTAGAATTCAAGGACAATTGAGCTGGTAAGTTAAATATATTACCTATTAAAAACCGAATCCTGCTGAGAAAAGACATATTATTGTACATGATATCCAATAATAGTGCCTCGAAATATTTAAAATCACTGTTCCAGTATAGACTACCAGGTAATACTCCCCACCTGTGAGTGATATCTACCAAACAGTATAAATGTTACGAGTCTATGCTCTTGAAATAAGTAACAGAAAAGAGTGAAGACAAGCTTTGTAAAATTTAACAAATAATTTTTTCCCTAGAATACGAAGTGAAAAATTTAGGAAAAGGAACCTACGGTTTTACGAATCAAATCCAAAAAAATAATCCAATAATTATAAAATATAAGTCCTAGTAATAAAATATTCTCAATGAAACTGATTTCAGTCCCGATGAAATCCAATATGGACGGCGATGATGTCTGTTGTGGTCAGCGAAGTGCTGTCATGTCAACAGTCCTTTGTTGACTCATATAAAATATTATTCTAGTTTTGAATTCAGTATACCTTGCAATAAATGTCTTTACCCAAGAATTTTGTAGGAGCACTTATGTATTTCCAGAGAAAAGAATCATTCGAATTCAATCATTTAAAAAAACAAAAGTTCAACCCAAACTGATCACAACATTATAACAACTTAACGTGTCAATTCTTTGGAGTCCAACTGACAAACTTCTATAAAAAATAACAGTTTTATTCCAACTAAGACGCAAAACAGTTTCCCGTATGAGGGTGAAAAGTTAATTGTTCTGGAAAAAAATAAAAGTTTGTAACAATAGAGACATGCCACTGTCACGTAATCCAGGTATGACCTTGATTCATTTTAACAAATCTTACTATGAGAAAGATTTTGAAACAATTTTAAAAAAGTTGTTTACCAAAACTGTCACTGATTTTGGAACGATGTCAAGAACTAGGTACACTGTTAGTTGTTTACGTAAATGAAATGAAAAGTTAAAAATCAATTAGTCAGGTCAAACAGAACTGAAATCAATGTTACATTACAATAGCAATAATGGAATTTCAAGTTGATGTTAGTAATGCCAACTCTTTTTCCTTCTTCTAAACCCAATATATCCAGTGGCTTCAAAGATGCAGGTAAAATAAATTCCTTTGTATGAGGGACTCAAGCTAAATTAGTTCTTCAGCTAATTGTGTTACCCACTTTAAATAAGTCATTATTATTATTATTATTATTATTATTATTATTATTATTATTATTATTATTATTATTAGTTTCTCTTTGTCAGTCACTGTACTGCATGATATAAGGCTAAAATCATTTCATATATAGGTAGAAGTGATTTACACTAGTGGTATACAAATATTTAATATAGTCAAGGTCGACTTGCCCTTTTCCAATTTAAGAAATAAATTTATAATTTTTATTTTTTTTTTTTAAATATAAATTGGTAATAAACAGTATATGTGATCTTACTTTGAAGTTCAGCGATTAGCCCTGACTAGATTGGAATTTAAAAAATTAAACCTGTACAAAATCTCTATATATATCTGTTTAAGTGTTGTTAGATAATGACTACACTTTTATTCTTTTGTTTTAAATAGAATGCAGGCCTTAAGGTGTATTTCTGATAAACATAAGGACTTAAGAACCCTACAATGTTTTATTTGTCCAGAATTCAGACTGACATGAAGGCCTGAAAGAAACAGATTTTTTTTTCATATTTGTTCTACCAGTTTAAGTGAGAATTTTAATTGCCCAGTCTGCTTGGCATTAATTTTTTTTCCACCTCTCATCCGGTGATTACTACAAATGATTTCTGCAATACACATTTTAATTGATGTAGTGGCAATTTTGAAACTTCTTTAATTCTTTCAATAACTTTTATGTATTCCTTGATTGTCAAAGCTTACCAGTTTTATGTACAAAATATATATCACAAAAGGTACGAATAAATTGACAGCCATATGGGCTACATTACAGAAAAACTGCGTGTATATGATATGTGTAGCGGCTACATATACATTTTTAATTGCGCTTTGTACCAATGACATCAAAATACTGCATCCATTTACACACAGAATTAATACTTTGGTAGTTACTCTTACAATATTCAAGACTTGTAGCGAGACTGCTTACCAAATGATACATATGCTAAGATTATTTCTTTGCAACCACTGTGAATGAATTTTAAAATTGTAAGACGTCCAAAAGCAGACATGCATGAATATTCAAATGATAATGACTTTACTTGTACAATTGATCCTCATAAAGTATACTCTTTTCATTACCTGGCTTCAACGTGGGCACTTCACCATGCTAAACAAATATAAGCTGACCATTATACAAGGATAAAATTCTTTTGTAAATAGGATCTTCTTCTGGAATCAGCCATTCATATTTTGATCCCAATGCAGGAATCTCTGACTTATATAAATGCTCCCCAAAATCTTTCAGATGTCCATCTTAACACAAACTACACTTAATATCAGTTGTAGTTGTTATGCAACTCTCAGTGCTCATGTCAAAATAACAACCGTGTGCAGTTGTGATCCATATTTATTTTAGAGTGGAATTTGCTGATGGAAGATGAATAAAATTTGAATAAGTGCATGTTCCTATTATTTTTTTAAAATATATATTTTTACATTTTAAAAATAGAATATTACTAATTGGAATAATATTTCAGTATTTACAAGTTCTAATCCTTGATGAGGCTGCAGTTTCCCTGCCCAGGATGTACAGAAGGGATGTTCTTGTACTCAAAGATGAAGTTGACTTGATGAGCACCAACAGACATGCTGCCTATTGGCAGTTCATATTACGGCAGCATGGAAAACTGTGATCTGGACAGAGACGTGTAATTCCCTCTTGCTGTTTCTGGCAGATACCTGACAAAATATCCGGACGCTTTTGGAGACTACACTAGGCTTCATCTCCTCTAGGGTTGAGTGAACTTCTACACTTTCACGCATGTACGAATTTGTATATAAAATGAACACAGTTGACTTCATTCCCTGTTTTGTTGTAACTGCACATAATATTGCATCAAACAATAATGCTTTCATTCAGACTTTTTGTCCCACCAATCTATTTCTGCCTATTAACAACGTGGGCAAGAAGGTCATACATAATTATTATAAAACTTTTTCAACAATTACAGACACAGGATTTTACGTTGTTTTCAACTACTGATATTTACGTGGTATTACATAAAGTGTAAACTGCCTTAGCAGACACCTCCATATATCAGACACTGTTTCATATTTTACATAATTAAAATCAAGTGATCTTCTCCTTCACCAAAACTAAACATGATGGTGGTTCTTGAGGCGCCAGTTTTCTACAAATTCTCCTAGGATCATCTACCTTTAGTTCTCTACTCCTCCTCATACCCTGCCTGCCCTCAAGTCAGCAGATGAGGGCTTTCTGTATAAACACCCACTTATGCGGATATGTGTTATTTTCCTTGGAAGGGTAGATGGGCTATCTGCCGTTTTTTGTTGTAACATCGATGATACCTGTTTTAAAGAAAATTTTATTTTATTATCTTGTGTGACAAGCATCCCCATGCTAACCCATATTATCTGTTCACCCAGTATTAGGGCCTCATGATCAGTTCCCAAGGAGGAGTTGCTGAGGGGATGTTTTTGTTCTTATTTGCTCTAACTACAAACTATTATTTGAGACAGGATGCATTTTGCCCATTCCTTCAGAAGGCAACATATTTTCATGAACAGGTAATAGCTAGTAATCGTCATCATAACAGCATCTTCCCCAAACCTCCTGAGGAAATTCTATGAACCCCATATATCCTTAATAAAGTGTGTCAGTCCCCTGGGAAAGTGCCATACATATTACTGGATCTAATGTTTAGACATGCATTACTCAGATCAAAATAAATATACACTAGAATGATAACAATACTATTTACAAGATCTGCATGCATGCAAATAGTAAGATTCCTTGCCACAAATATAAAAAATGTGTGCCAATCATTACAAAATGACTTGTATCTAAAACAATGTTTTCATGACTTGTGCATGTGAATAATATTCCATTGGCTTGATGTCCAATCAGGGATCATAATGTAAAATCAATATATCAAATTATTTCTAATTTCCTTTAGTGAAGCAAACTTACACTATATCCCTTCTTTGTTTCTCATTACACTTCTGCCACTATGGATATTGTGAACCAAAGCAGCTAGCTCATTCCTAATCCTATACACAAGAGGGGTTATGAAAATCTCTTGGGACAGTACATCGGGATGTGCTGATGAAAAACAGATCTTCTGCAATTATTAAAAACATGTATCGTGCAACATGTGTTATTTGTAATCTGCAAAGATATTAATACAATTATTCAATAATCATTACTGTTGGTAAATTTTACATACATAAAATCTTTGCTGAAGTGTTTATTGATAGAGTGTCATGAGGTTGTTTATACCGATGTGCATGTATTATACCTGAACTTACCAAAGACTTGAGAAGGAGATTCACTCTACATGTATCATGTAAACACATGTTATGAATGCTAATTTATTCAGATCTTCAAATGGTAAATATATACAGTAAATTATTCCTAAGTTGAGAATACAAATGTTTAAAGTGGTCTTAACATTTTTCTTTTAAATATCATGCTATTGTTGCAATCCTGAAAGGGCATACCTGAAATTTAATTAATATCCCACTCTGTTTACGAACCTTTGGTCGAAAGGAACCTGTGCCAAGGTTTTCAGCACTTTGGCTTCGTTCTTGTGATCAAGCCAAGGTTTTGTCTGCTCTTCATTCTCCAACAAAGGTTTATATAGGCATTTTGTAATGCCTTGGCCATGTGAGAGGATAATCTCATGTGCATTGGTGATGTGACGCAGGACACTCCTCCAGATACTCTGAAAGAATGCCACAATCGATACCTACAGCACCTGAAGCTGGTCTATTTTATCATGGTGACCCCATAATAATAGATTATAAGACAACATGATTTATATCATCAAGGGAAAGCTACATTGTAGATTTGGCTAATAGTTTATGTAACGGGATTGCATTTTTGCTTGGATCAATGTTTCTTCAATATTTTATATTATTCTGATATTTCATATAAATTACTGTTAATAGACTACATACCTACAAGATTTGGTGATGAATATATATATATATATATATATATATATATATATATATATATATATATATATATATATATATATATATATATATATATATATATAAGGATCAACATATATTAAAAGAAGTAAGATAAGCATTATACACTGTAAATTTGATTTCGTTAAAACATATCATACAGTAGCAAACGTTGACACATATCTGTTTCAAATGCAAGGACAGGGATCTCGCCAAAAATTGTTCATAGCTGCTGGCAATCTTGCATGAAAACCATGAATTGGTCCATGATGTCTTTGGACCATTGTAATAAAGCCATAGTTTCCTTTTCTTTGGCAACCTTCAAAAGAAGGCAGATAAAATCAAATTAAAAGTGCATGAAGAGCAATCATCAAAACAAAAACAGCTTTCCAATTCCAAAAGTTTAATAAGAGGAAAGAGTGAAAACCAACAAGTTTTGTAAAATTCAACAAATCATTTCATTCCCAAGAAAACAAAATGAAAATTTAAAAAGAACTTACAGTTTTGTGGGTTAATTCCCAAATGAGTAATAATGAATAAAGTTCTAATTAAGTTCCAGTGGTGTCCAAAATAACTTCAACTCTGTTATCTCATTATTTTGTTTTTAAATTAAATATATCCTATGTGCATTCATCTTGAGCTAAATAGATAGATGGGAAGATTGTGTTAGGATGACCTGCATTTGGGACATAGCTATAAATTGGAAACTGCATAAAAAAAAAAACATATCCGGTATGTATAAATAATAACAAATATACAATCACTGGTCATCTAAATATTGATTTACCATTAGGGAGGATGGGGGAAAAACAGCTGCGATTATTGGGTTAGCCAGCACAGTGTACTGGAACTCTTTTTCCCAGACAAAACAATTGCAATACAAATTATACCGTTTTCCATGCATCAGTTGGCACAGTTGAGGTGCACCACATCTGATAAATTAAAATTCAAGGTATTTTTGTTTTCTAACTCTAAGAAAAAGTGTGAAGTAGGAACTTCACCTCCTGGCAAAGCTTTAATAATGTCCATAATCAGCACTGCATTTGTTACATTATTGTTTTCAGTAGAATGACAATTGTAAGACACCCTCCACCAAACAAATCTGCAAGAAATTTGTAAGTTCTTCCTTACTGACTCAATAGCACATACATCAGATACTGAAGGTGTCTTCATTCTCTCTCTAAGTTGCAAAAACACTTGGTGAGGTGTTGAAGTATGAAGATATACTGGTCATTGGTTCTGTATGCTTGGGTTCTTTTTTTCGCTACATTCTTTGTAACTGCGTAAAAAAAAAAAATTATGTACCAAGTATTTGGTTGCATTATAATTTACATTTTAAATCGATTTCTTTGTGCTTTGTGTTAACACTTAGAACTGAAATACTTCATCTTAGGAAGGATACATAATAGATTTAACAAATGTTCACATCAATAAAACTATCTCGATTGAAGCTTAAAACTTTAATACATAACAACCTTCCAGTTATACATTCTGGTAGCATTACAACATCCTTTCTTATCATGACTAGAGATAATTTTGTAATTGTAGTCAATACAACGCTTTACAATAAATGTATTAGTAGTTGAAAGATGTCATCATCATCATTTGCTGCTCAGTCTCGGGAGATCATTCTAGTAGCGCCCTTGGAGTGTCGTCTGTCTCTGTTGTTTTGGCAACGTCTGCTGTGGCTGTGCAGGCCGATGTGTGAGTGACAGCCCCTATTGCAGTTGGTGCAGACGTACTGGGAAGTCTGAGTTGCTGGGGTTGCTGCCGCATTCTTCGTTCCCCCATGTTTCTCTGCTGCCAGCTGGCCTCTCCTCACATCAGCGACTGCTATGCCCTTGCGGACCGTCAGTCTCCGGTGCCTCGGTCATCGGTTTGCACTTCCCAGCTGTCGAGTGAAATATCGCATGCCTTCATGTCCCTCTTGCACACATCCTTGAAACGGAGTCAGGGGCGGCCGACTCTCCTGGTGCCAGTGGCCAGCTGCCCATATAGGATATCCTTTGGCAGCCTCCCATCCTAAATGCGGCAGACGTGTCCCAGCAATCTAAGGCGGCCTTTGCTCAGTAAGGAGTTCATTTGGGGGATACCTGCACGCTGCAGGATCTCGCTGTGTGGGACGCGGTCTTTCCAGCTGATTTTAATGATGCGTTTTAGGCATAGGACAGGAGCATGGATGAGATCAAAATTGTACTTGATCAGTTCTACATTCAGATATTGAAGACCCTATGAATAGTTCAACATTAAACACGTATTATTTGTTTGACATATTTACATGATAAGATTATTAACGACCAATCCAATTTATTTTCAACACATGTACCCCTTTTGTCCTTGAATATTAGTTTATTTTCATCATTTATAAACAGAACATTATTATATAATACTCATGTTGATACATATGTTCTTAAATTATTATTCGTAAAAACCAAATGTTAGCAGTTAGCGAATCACAGCTGGAGTTTTTTGTCGAAATCTTGCCGAGGGTTACTATATCTAATCATCATGGAGAATATGGAGCCTGCATAATGTGCAGTTTCTATTTGGACACACATGGTGCAATGGTGTTCTGCTGCAAATTCAAATGAGGTGACAGAGCCAAGCAACAGGTTCTACCTGAATGTGCATAAGGTATCATTGATCCGTTTATAAAACCCAAGCTGCATTTCGTTGTCATGGTTGCTTGAGAAGTCCAAACTTTTATAGCTGCATGTCAACCTGATAAACACACGATACCATTTATCTCTACAGACTTAGGATTGTTCATCATCGGACTGAAGGAGAAGTTTATCAAGTCAAGGGTGATGGAAGATTAAACTTCTATGACGGCTCTTGTGGAAACCAAGCCAGAAGACACTAATACCAAACAGATTTATCAAAGACGAATGTCAGATTCATGGCCCAAAATATACTTACGCAAATAAAGTTTGAACACGGAACAGTTGCATCTGATCTCCAGAAGTTAACCTTCATACATTAGTGCAGACATATTTGTGTTGCCATATTGGTGAAACGTCTTAAGAAGGCACCAGTTGCCTACCGACTTGTAAGAAATCTGTTATGGCTTAGTCTTCATCTCAATCTTAACAGCATGAAAAAACAAGACGGCATTAAAAATATTGACGCGCACAGTTCATTTGATGACTGTCTCGGGCAGAGATCAAGAAAGCAACTGCAACTAACTAAGCCATCACTAGTTTTAGCTAGTTTTGTGAAACCATTGTGCCTGATGACAATCACCACTTAAAGGATTTTAATCAGTCAGAGCAGCGACGAGATAACGATTGTACACAAACATAGCCTACAAGAAAGATCTGGAAGAGCTCTCGGAGATCACAAAGCATATGATGATCATTTCTTATGGCCAACCAGCCTTAGAAGGAGGATTTTCTGTCAATAGAGAAGTTTCTGTTGAAAATCAAGCTAAGCACATTGTTAAGGCACCCATCGTTATAATTGTCCATGTCCTCAAGACTGGAGTAATCTCCAACGTCCAGATTGCAATGAAATTCATGCTGTCTGCCTCAGGAGCACGACACAAATGCCAGAATTATTTGGACGACAAGAGGAAAGAAGCCGAAAGCAACAAAAAGACACAGAAGAGAAATGCAATAGATGAAAATCTTGCAAATATAATGAATAATAGGAGATCATTATAAAGAGAAATATCAGAATTGAAGACCTCTGCAACATACTTGCACTAGAGGCTTGAAACGCAGACATGATTATTACATTGGTTTGTTAATTTAATTCTCCTTCGACAGAAAGCTAAGATAAAGAAAGAGGTCATGAACAAATTGCAACATGATATTGCAGATAAAGTGAACATATTGCGAGACAGTTGTGGCCAGTTAATACAGCTCTCTCTCTCTCGCGCGCGCGTGCGCAAGCGAGCGCGATCGAGAGAGAGAGAGCTCTATCTCTCTCTTATGGTTCGGAGAACATTTAATTTTAGTTTTAATTTACAAATCTATTTAATTATGATCGCTTGTTTTCTATGTAATGAATATATGTAATGAATATATGCATGACTTGGTGGGGACAACGGTGAGTGGACACTCGATTGGAGATTATGATATTTAAATAAATTTTGATAATGACTGTGCTAAGGTAGCTACTGCACCGAAATAACTTTCTCTTGAATTACAAAGCAGTATGTTCATCTATACTAATTAGTATTCTTTATTTTGACTTGCAATGTACACAAGTCATTAGCGTTTTTTATAGGTTATGATGTTTGTAAAAATGGTCATGAAAAATGGTCATGAAAAGTTTATGGGTGTTGTTTCTCAAAGTCTGTATCAACGCAATATCTTCTCTCTATATCTTCTCTTTACATAAATATACCACACAATCATAGTACTGAAGCTTGTAAATTCTTTTCTGTACGCGTGCATGCCACACAGTGATGGCACTTAGGCTTGTACTTTCTCTCTACACAAAAATACCACATAGTCATGGAATTGAGGCTTGTAATATCTCTCTACACAAATATACCACAAAATGAAGGTATTGAAGATTTAAAATACTATCTAAATACAAAAGAAATACTTACAGAATACCCAGGGAAACACTTGTGATTTAATAAATTTTTTACTTGAAAATAACTTTTTCTTTCCATTTGGTAATATCCATTATATTCCAATGGTAGATACAGCATTCGGTAGTTCTATGGCTCCTTCATATGTATCGCTACCCAAGGAAGATTAGAAAACGACTTCTTGATTAAATGCCTTTTGAAACCAGACGTTTATCTAGATAACATTTTGTACAATATGTAACCATTCATCAGAGATCTCTGTTATTTTTAAAAAAACAACTGTTTGCATAGAATTCACCATCAAATTAAATTTATAGTCGACGCGTTTGAAATTAAAGTATCATTTTTGGATGTAGATGTCGCAAACATGAGGGTAAATATATCACTATTACAGTAGGTATTAAAATCAAGTATGTTGAATATTCTTCGTGTCATCCAAAAGCGTGCAAAGACGGAATACCATATCATCTGCCTTTCCCTGAAATTAATTTGGGTTCGTACTCCCCTCTTTCTTAACATTTTATTAAGAGAGCTGGTTTCCTTCCCCTTTCCTCCATGTAGTATTTATCTTGGAAGTAGTGACTTTTGCCATAGTCTTAAATTATCTTTTTGTCCTCGTGTGGTGTAAATATGTGTGCATGTGTGGTTTATGCTCCGCGTTTTTACGTGTGAGGACTGGAACTATCTAGATATTCCAGAGTTCTGTTTGCTCTTTCTAATATTGCATAAGTAGTATCTTCTTGAACTCATAAATACTCGAAGATTTATCGCAAAAAGCAGCCAAAATAAAATCAATAAGGTGTCTAAGTGCTTGATTATGTATGTGTTGTGCACATCTGTGTTTTCCCATCACACACACACACACACACACACTCTCTCTCTCTCTCTCTCTCTCTCTCTCTCTCTCTCTCTCTCTCTCTCTCTCTCTCTCTCTCTCTCTCTCGTGCTTT
>JAECUM010091534.1:0-36298 GCA_016617855.1 Megalonaias nervosa
TCATGCCACCTGGCGCTTATCGCTCTACAAACCCACAGTCTCCTAGTCGCCGCTCTACCAAATTTCCATTGACGCTATACAGGCCCAGGGTGTTCTAGTCCCTCTACCCCATTTTTCCACTGACGCTATACAGGCCCAGGGTGTTCTAGTCCCTCTACCCCATTTTTCCATTGACGCTATACTAGCCCAGGGTGAGATTTTATTTCTTGAGGCTATACTGGCCCAGGGTGAGATTTTATTTCTTGAGGCTATACTGGCCCAGGGTGTTGACCTACTTCTTGGGGCTATACTGGCCCAGGGGGGGGTCTGTAATGCTAATTCCCATTGAGGCTACGGTACCCCACTATACTACTAATATATCCAAAAATTTAAGAATAACATTGACACAGAAAATATTCAAACTCAAACAAATATTAAAATCACACAAATAACATATAAAACTATTCCGAGTTTGTCTGGGATATAATCGATGGGGTTATTAAAACTCGAAGCAGACAACAAAATAACAGTCGAACCCATACCTACCCTAAAAAGATCCCTGATAGAGCCACGATTCGTGCCTATGAATCCAGTATAGTAAGGGCTACTCAAAGCAACTCCTATAGGCAGAAATAGAGTGAAAAAAGCATTATTCGTATCCTATAATAGAACTGCAGAACTCGTACCCAAAATCCCAAAAGAGCAAATTAAACCGGATATCATATGCCAACACGAGATGCACTTTCCAAGAATCCCGGGATTCTCAACATTGTATCTAACGCAAGGACCTCAGAGAAAAAAGGAGGCGGACTATCGATATTCGTCATTGACGTCATCTCAAGTGAGTCTTTTGAGGGTGCACGACATCCGCTTAACCGGAAAAAAACCCACCTCTCCTGGAGAGGATACACTAGGCTATGAGATCTACAAAGCCTTCCAGAAAAATTGAACTGGCAATTTTGAATCTGCTGAATGCGATCTGGAGATGCAGAAATTCCAACCAACTGGAAAGATGCCATTGTAATCCCTAATCCGAAACCCGAAAGGATCCAGCATATACAAATATGTAAAGACCCATCTCCTATTCCAACAATATTTATAACATGATGGAGACGATGATTAATAGACTGACACACCACCTAGGAAGTAAAAATTTGTTGTCCCTAAACGAAAGCGGATTCCGCAACAAAAGATCCACCACATACCAACTCATACGCTTGGAATCGAGTATCAAATTGGCTTTCAATGCTGAAAAGAAATGTGACAGAAACCTAATAGCATTATTCGTGGATCTTGAAAAAGCCTATGACCTTATCTGGACAAAAGGACTAATTACGAAGTTAAGCCACTACAGATTAACAGGACGCATACACAAATGAATTGCAAATTTCGTAACCGGTCGGATAATCCAAAATCGGAGTGGGAGACTAACTATCAGAGGTACACAAGCTCGCAAATCGAACTCCACGGGGGAGTTTACTTAGTTTGAATCTGTTTAGTATCATGATTAGAGACCTAGAACATTCGATGGAACTATCCCGTTGTAAGGGTGCAAATTTCTGTCGATCTATGAAGAGCACATTAATTTTGGCAGGTGAACGATTAACTAGATTTATGGGGACCGGCGCGTGTTTAAATCACCATAATGCACGGATTGTTAATGGTTGTGTCAGGAGAGAAACTATTCCTAATTAAGCATTCGTTTATTTAACAAGTCAGACAGACTGGAAGAATAGGGACAACTTCGGTCTTGTATCGGAATTGACAGATTTTAGATTTTCCAGAATTAGTTATTTGGGAATCTAGAGGTCACGCAGACTACAATTTGGCGCCTAGTTATTAAAGGCGGGAGATGTATTTAATCCGGATTGGTTACGCTAAATAAGGGGCGCGATTCCCACACCAAAATTCTTGGTTTTAATATGTCCCATCGCAAAATTTTTAGTCAGTCTATGCTTTTCTGCAAGAGAAAACAAATGTAGGAGACTCCGAGTTTGAATTTAGAAGAAATTCACTCGTAAATAATTATCCAAGGGATCGGATGCCTGGAAAGACGACGGACAAAATTTTGGCGGTAGAAGCGAGCAAAGCTTGAAAACACAAGGTATTTTGCGCCAGTCTCATGTAATTCATTGATATCAATATAATGATTTGTTTGATTTATTTGCTTATATTTGCATGAATTTATTGGTTTAAATTCGTAGATCAATTTTCTTGATATGAATACAACTGTGTGAGTTCATCTATATGAATCCGTACAATGATATTCTTTATATAAGTTTGACGAATTGTTTGAATGTGTCTTGATTGTTATAGGAAAATATGTATCTAAGAATTTCATGCCTTACTTTAGTTGATATGAGTTAAGAAAATCCGTTCGAATTCACCGACCTTAGATGATTTCACGTATGATAAAGACTTGAGTGCGTATTGACTGAAATTAACGTTGTTAAACCATGAAGTGAGATTTCATATATGCTAGAGACTTGAATGTGTGTATTCGCTAGAAATAACGTAGTGAAGCCATGTAATGAATTTCATTCATTCATTTGTGTAATTGAGACGAGACCGGAACTGATGTCTCGGGGGATGATAATGTGAGTCAGGTTGAAATAATCCTTAGGAAGTACATTAATCTTATGAAACTAGGTTTGTTTATGGTCTGCCATGTTTAGCTTGACCAGATAGCCTTTGGTATCTGTTTGAATTCCGATAGAACTATATCTGACATTAACGAGAGGGGAGTAATGATCTCTTCCCAGTAGGATATCTGACAGAAGATTTAGGTTGCTTCTTTGTTTATTTTTGGAAGGTGAAATAGCTCCACGAGACGCATCCACGTACCTTCCTATCGAAGTATCTACGTATCACGTACTTACATATCCACCTACCCACACAAAGTTCGAGGGCCGAAAGAGGCGAGACAATAGAGAGTTTGGAGAAGGGAAAAGTGGAAAGGACCAAGACGAACAGTCCCAGAAAAGTTGGAGAACAGTCACAGTGAATTTGGAATGAACCGGAAATAATCAGGTTATGAAGTTGTACAAGGCAATGACTTCGATTGTTCACTCGATTCTATGATGAACTGATTCTATCATTTAAAACAGATCGGCTATTTATATAAGTATATTTGTGTTTGAAATTCGGTGAATGATTTATTTCGAAAAGAAGTGTATCTTCCTAATGTAATTCATTGTCACCGTTGTTTATGTAATTGATTAAATTGTCATTTTCACGTACAGGGGCTCGTGTCATTCTGTTTTATATATCTGCTCAGATCTCTATCTATTCCACCTAGAAGTTTCACACTTTATATTAATATTTACTCGATCCGGGCAATAACACCGAAGGCGATCACCCTCTAGATAACGATAACCAAATTTCCACTACAACCCACCCCCAACAAAGTGGGGGCTACGTAGCACCCGTCTGGATCTATCGCAGCTTGCCGACGACGTGGGCGAGCTGCAGTCCGGGAAAGATCAAAATCCTTAGAAATCAACGATGATACTTAAATGATATTATAATTAAATTTGAAGAAAACTACAAAATTCCTGGGGATGACACAGGCCCTTTAGACATAAATTGTCCCAAACCTACCGGGGAATAGGGTGGGGGAGAGAAAAATCTATCACCTGCAAAGAAAACTTAATATTAGCAACATCCAGGCAGAAATGATTATATACTCGGACCCGGACCCATGGACCTGTAAAACCCTTAAAATAATCTTCACTGCCTTAGAGTACGGGTCAAAACAAGACCAATCACACGAAATAATGGCAAAATTACTTTCGGAGATAGAATGGACATACAGCAATTTATACAGACGGCTCTAAATCCCCAAACCCTGGGCGCACCTCAGCAGCAGTCGTGATCCCTGGGGAGGGCATCATGGTGGGGGCAAGGCTACGCGATAACTGTTCCATTTGTACAGTCAAATTCTGGGCTATAAATGGATACAAAACGCGCAATCATCAAAGGCACTTATAGTTAGCGACTCTCTTGGAATCAGGCAAATCGTCCACCACAGAAAATGTACTGAAAGAAGCCAGCCTAAGACTCAAAACCCTGGACCAAAATAGTCACACTGCAGAATTCATGTGGGTCCCATCCCACATTTACATCCCTGGAAATGAAATTGCCGATAAACAGATAAATCTAAAAGCCTTAACATCCTATCCAGAATTCCCTCAACCAGGAGCAAAGAATTATCAACATGATATACAACATTATCCTTAAGTTACTTTTCTGCGACAGGAAAAAGTGGAAAATCTTAAATAATCCCCTATAATATACCAGAACTCTCTCTCTCTCTCTCTCTCTCTCACACACACACACACACACACACACACACACACACACACACAAACACACACACACACACAGGCACACACAAACACACACACACACACACACATATATATATATATATATATATATATATATATATATATATATATATATACTGCCACTTATATATATATATATATATATAGATATATTGGGTGAGGGGTAGCTAGGCCATTGGGGAGGGAGAGTAGAAACCACCACAACTAGTATGAGGGACTAAAATAAGCACCTCATAAAATAATGAATAATAGTGTAAGAATCCGCCAAACATATAAAACAAAACTAAATTGCGATATAATCAACATAATGAATTGACCATACTAACCAACTCCTCTACCTCCTAACACGCCCCACAAACAAATAACAAATAAATATTATCTAAAACATTTTATAAGAGTCTCCTTATCACTATCCAGCCAATAACTTAACACAGCTAAAGTTATACTAACACAGCATGCATCCTCTAACTTTAAAAATTAATATCTCTCTTCCTTAAAATGACATAGGTATCGGAAAATTGCCGGGAAATGAATCTTTCACCCTAACCAACAATTATACCTACGCCCAGATCATAAGGCCTGGCTACCCAAGGTGGCAATAGATTGGTTCACTTATAACAATGCACACATAGGACTTCTTAAGTTGACCCCAAAAAATTAAGGATATAAGTTGACCCTAAGCCCAAACCATCAGGCCCCGTCGCAAAAGGTGGCAATATTAGATTTACTTAAAAGGGAGATAAATGTAGGGTCCGATAACCTGACACCCAAATTAGTACGAGTATAAGGTGGTGTAAATCCCAGATCACCAGATCAACCACACAATGTGGTACCCAATTATAAAATAATACCACATTGGCATAAGTGGACAATTGCACCAATAATTACACATGACTAAACTATCTCAAACTATCTCAAAACTTAGAAAGTATTAGGTGGTCAAAAACCAAAACAACCATGCCCACCCATACAAGGTAGCAATGATTGAACTGAATTAAAATATACACTTTAATTTATCATAAAAGATCAATCTGATTAAAACCAAATCTCCACTGTCCTACGTGATGATCTGACAGCGACCGCTTAAGGGTCATGTTCTGGTGACCTTTGAATTGACAAATGGAAGTGCAGCTTTCCGAAATCTGAAAGTGAATCAGACCGTTCGGCACACATTGATGTTCTTCAGACATACTGCTCAGTCTTCCAAACGCGAAGATATAAGACTTCATCTCAATGGCTAAGCGGTCGCTGTCAGATCTTCACGTAGGACAGTGGAGACCTGATTTTTAATCAGATTGCATAAAAGCTGCAAATGCTTCACACAAATAAACCCTCCCTAAAATATCTGTTTGAAATCTGGGCATGACCCGATACTCAATGTTACTCTTACTTCAACTGTACTAACCATTACGGCCATAAGCATAGACCCTGTATTTTCAAAACTATAGTGCAAGATGGCATCTTTTGGAAAAAGCTAACCCTGGATCAAAAGGAGCTATCCTGCGGCCCTTGACGACCCTACTCACCCCTGGCCTCTTCCGGACATGCAAATTTAAAAAGTACGCGGTGCATACATGATAGTGTCGATAGGCGCGTAAAAATTACGCATTGACGAGAAATTAAGAAGTACGCCTTACGTTTAACCAGTCACACATGACCGAATGGCCGCACGCGACTTAAATCTAAGACAAGACAAGACAGTCTGGACAGTAGGATGAAGAAGTTGAATGTCGCAAGGAGACAGAGGAGTTCTCCTTCTCCTTTCGATTGAGCAGGCGTTATCCTGTGGTGTAGTCTGCTGTGAGACGTAGTCGTCATCCCAGAAGAAAAAAAGTACCTAAGACAACTCACCAACTAAAACGGTCCTTTCCTGGGTCACCGACATCTCCAGAAAAGTGTGAAAATAAATATTTTGCCAAAAATGTGTTTGTATGTTTGGTGTTTGCTTATGTATGTCTTTCCCCACCGAAATAAACCTCTTCCCCAATACAATGTTTGTAACTAAGGGTATAGTGTGTTTGTATGAAGTATAGTGTGTATCAGTAAACACTGCCTTACTCTTTCGTAAACTTATGTCAAAGGACATAGTTTCTTTTATGTTGGTGCGATATTTCTTTTAGATAATTTGGTCTTCTGTGTGGCGTGAATTGTATTTTGTGTTTTAAAGCTTCAGAAATATAAAGCGGTACGTTCGTCAGTCTGGCAATAAAATACGTGGACGAACTAGAGCAATCCACAGAGTTAAGGGCCAAAATTGTCAGAAATGGAAAGTAGGTACGAGGTATTCACAAAATCCCCAGACCCAGGACGACATTGGTAATTCCGAAGGCTACCTGATAACTGGTCAATTTATACGGTTGAAAATTTGGCCATCAATCAAGCAATCAAATGGCTACAAGCAAACCATAAACATAAAGCAATTATAGTTAGCCACTCCATCAGTGTGCTGCGATCTCTTGAATCAAGTAACACGCCTATTAGAGAGATTCTGTTGCAAAAAGTCTACTGAGACTCGAAATCCGTTAACAAAATAATCCATTGAATTTATGTGGGTGTCCTCCCACATTAATATTCCTGGAAATGAAAGTGAAGAGCGAGGATCTTAATGAAGCGAATATACAGCTCTTACAATACAGCACACAGGAAATATATAGTATGATTAGGTATATAATTGATAAAAAAAAAATAGCAGTTGGAATCGGACAACTCTAACAAAGGGCGCAACCTATACGATTTGCAAAAGCATTTTATTGAAAACGCTTTTGTCCCTAACGTGGCAAATCCGTATTACTCCAAAGTCATAAATATAATCAAAACTGGTAAAACTCTTCAAGCCAGCAGCTTTGGAAGATTCACACCAGGTATAAAAGAGCTAGAGAAAATTTGCCAGCACTGTCCCACCCAGGAAACTATAGACCATATATTCAATGAATGTCCTAAATACAGCATAGAAGGAATTATATTCCAGGACAAACAGAAAACTATACAAGCCCCATGCAAGTAAAAAGACTTCTTAAAATCACCAAGTAGTAACATCAACTCGATGAATATCATAAGGTACTTATCAGATATTAGGAAAAGAGGGAAATCATGAAGCTGCTCAAAGGATCGATACCACTGGCTTACACACATCCTATACTTAAAAATAAAACAAATTAAATCAAATAAGGTATAAAAACTAAACCAAATAATCAGACATTAAAACTGATATAAACCCCACTAAGCCTACGTTGCTAATCCACAATAGAAATACTAAAAAATAAGAGGCAATTTCCGCTGATCTATGCTGGTTGAGGGGAGCTCATCCACCGGAGGAGGGATTGGAGGTTAGCCCATTAAGGGAATAGCGTCCCAATTAAGTACGAGCCACCCGTCGATAGAGGTAGATACTCCGACGCCCCATAAGATGGACTGATAAGGGTATTAAAGATCAAAGCTGAATCACACATAAAAACAAAACCTCAAAACAAGCATCTCTTAAATAAACTTCTAACCAATCAGTCTTAATCAATACTAACAACATTATCTATCCCATTCTCAACGCTCTTTAAAAAATCTCTCTCTTCAAAATACATTTTCTGACGGGACACTCCCATACCAATACAACACAAGGAGTTGGAAACCAGGTAGGCGACCTGTAAAACTGCAGTAGCCCTAAGCCAAGAACATTATGGTAGGCCGCACAAGGTGGCAATATTGCACTTAAGTATTGACATCTACCCAACACCCAAGCAAACATATGAGGTGGTTATAAGCATAGACCATCAGAGTCCACTGCACAATGCAGTAACTGATTGTCTACATTTGGTAATAAAAAATAATAACTCGTAGTGCCCAATAATATCACTCCTTGAAAACTCTACCTATGTAACTTTAAACACAATACATCCATCAGTACAGGGACATATCAAATTTATTTATCAAGCTACAAGACCACAAATTTTATACCTTTCGGCTCAAAATCTAAATGTATATGCTCTGGACACAGCGGACACCCCTGGACGACGGTGTACCCCTTACCGGGCTCTTTTCCTCGGTTGCGTCGCCAGACAAACAACTATAGGGGTAAACCAAACCTTATAACAAGCCTACATTGCCTAGGGGCCGAAAACGTCTTAAATTCAAGAAAGAAAGGATAGTCTGGCTTCATTCCATTCTGAGTCAGACACAAGCCATCCAGCCATCTACATCGGAGCGCCTGCTGTGGTAACAAGGGAAGAGTGGGCAACCTGCGACAGGCCCATGCTGCCATGTGCAGCTAATGACCAGCCTACTACTTCATACAAAAAGTCAGGGGCATAGATGCATTTAAGTGGCAGTACGACACATAAGATGGCCAACCTACTATCCCCCACCACCACTACCGTAGCCGAGTAGTGCAAACGAGAGGATTACTATCGGGAAGTACACCGGCGCTGCGGGCGATAGTTTACGGGTATAGCAGGTTAGCGAAGAGAAGGCTAGCAAAGAAACCATCCAGGTACAGCTAGTAGAGGCAGCCATTCTGCGCAGAAGAGGCTTGCTTCCAGTTTGTCTAAGAGAGGAGACCAGGTAGCATATACCAGAGTTTCATGGACCTGCGAACAGAGAAATTATGCGTGATACTGAATTAAAATGACTAACATATCTTCACGGACTGGTATAAATTTTGGGAAACTGATGTACACTACAAAATTCAAACTCGAATGTAAACAATAAATTAAATTTTTCATCTTATTGGATTGAACTAATTAAATATTTGTCTTATACATTATTTGTGGAAGGGCCCGATTTAGGCATACCTAGTAGAATTTGTCTAATAGCAAGTTTTATGGCGTTTCAGAAAGTTCCAGGTGACGTTTGGGATCCCCAGCCGGACATTTCCTCCTTTGCCTCGCACAGACATGTTATTCTGGCAGTGCGAGACGCAAACAAAGAAATGCCCAATACCCGTGCTTGCACGCTGTTCTGTGTGTCGTCAGGTGGTAAGCTATTTCTCACACGTGACGACCAATTAAGAAGCATGATGTGCATGCATTAACTTTTAAACCCCGAATGAGCGTGCTTTGCGCGTCTAGTAGAGGGAGCTCGACTGGCGGTGGTTCCATCCCCACCGAAATAGAAATTAATTAATGAGCTGTGCGCACGCCTTTTAAATCCCCGAAATGAGTGCTCGTACTCAAATTTAGAGTACAATTGTTTTGAGTGTTGGCTCGTTCCCACTGAATGGCCACACACCTCCTTAATGTAAGATAGTCAGTCGTCTGGCTTATCCCGATTAAGTCTCAGTATATGCAACAAACAGAGCGCATTAGAGATGGAGAAAGAAACAGCTATAGGAGGCGTGGTACCATTTAAGTTACCTGCTACCGCTGTAATACCAGCACCTGCACTACGGGTCTTCTAGGCCCTAGGAAGGGCTTTACCCACCAGGTGAAGCCTGTGGAGAGGTTGGGAACATTATTATTGGTGTGGGACACCGCAGTAGAGGAAGAGGCCTGAAAAGAATTTACAGGGATGTGGGAAGCAGCTAGAACACGGAATAATAGGAAATGAGCGAAGAGGAAGCAAGAGGTTGCACGGCGAGCCATTGATCGCTCTTTGCCTTCAGTCTCATTGCAGAAACCCATATCGATTCAACAACCTAGCGGTATGTCGATGAGAACTTCCCACCAATACCACCACCACGTGGCGACAGACTAGAATCTGTCGACCGTGAGATGCGGACAAAAGATTCAGAACCCTCATCGAAACCGAACTCGACAGCAACTGCGAGTCATATCACTAGCAGATATTTGCAGAGGAAGAGATAGAAGAAGTGGAAGAGGAGGAATACAATCCAGACAAACAACGGCCCTTGCATCCCCGCGGACAAAACTAAAAGTAATCAACATACAACGCTCGCGTGTGGGCTAAATTATCATGGGGGTGGGGGGGAGTGGGGGCTAGAACCGAAGACAGATGGAATGACCCCAAAGGTGAAAAAAAAAATGCAAAAGCACCACTTCACACTACCCAGGTAGACAAATCCATCTGTGGCAAATTTTTCCTTTGAACTTCTGAAATCGACTTTCAAAGTCACAATAGCCAGGCAAAGCCAAAGGAAACGTGTAGTCTTCTTCGATTGGTACATCTTGATGAGCTAGTGGTGCTGGTATCCAGAGCAGTTTGCAAGTGCATACTCACGGCATCACTTCTACTAGCAGAACAGAAAGGTCGTGTTGCATCGCTTTAGCTAGTAGATCGCTAAGGTACACGATCGGTATCGCGTACCAGTGGAGTGGCCAGGCTGTGCTGTAATCGATGATGTCGCAGAGTTCGGCATCGAACTGGCCGTAAAGCACAGCATCGCATTCGAGTTCGTCATTGGACTTGAAGTCTGTGGTGAGACCTCATCGTGTCCGTACGGTAACGTGTTGTGGTTTGGAAGTAGTACTTGTTTCTGGTACAGAATTTTATAAACTTTTTCTAAAGGGCGACTGACTATTTGGTGGCTTTGTTTACCTACAATGTTTGTGTGGATCTTATGTTGTCACGCGAAAGACTCGATCGTCTCCGGACTGTAGAGCTTAAAGTTCACCACTTGACTCGATCGAGGGCGATGGATGTACATGCAACTCTCAGTGTCAATTTAAAGAACTCGATCTCCTAAAAGTTCTATGGCTTTGTACAATTTTAAACGAGCATTTACTATCACGTGCGCTGAAAAATGCCATTTCCAAACGCGTCTGGAGGTGTAAACTGTATCGCTTCTTTGTTATTCACCAAGATCAAATCTTCGCGGACGATTTCCTCCTGTTGAAAGTAGCGGCTGTGCCAGGTATTCCGTCTTGAGCAATATCGAACGTTGTGCCAATTTTCCCCGCAAACAATTTAACATGACTTTGGCAAACAATCGTCTCCCTTCGTTCATTTCCACGTATTCCAGATCGATGCCTTCTTTGGATCGGCAGTGTTATTTAAATTTAAATTGGTCATCTGGAATCTAACACCAAGAGGGACAATCAATTTGAGAAATTCGTCGACATAGCCTGAGAAAAATACCTTTTTGAGTCGTCGTCCTTTTGGTATTGTTCTGTGATAGGAAAGTGCCAAAGTTCGTAGACTTATCAGTCGCTATCGAAGATCCGGAGCAGGAAACAACTCGACACTCACCCACGTTCCTGTAAAAAACGCGTTCTTCCTCTGTGTGGCAACAATGATGTCCGTGATCATGTATCAGCACACGTACGACAAAAAGGAAACATTAGTTTCCTTGGCAATGATGTGATAAGACGGGATGGTACAAATGAGTTAGAGGTAAGAGTGTAAATTAGATTAATCCTTCGTATTGACGAATGTGTTTCACTTCGATAAATCGATCATATTTACACAACCAATAATACAAGAAACACGTGTCGATGTATTTGATTTCTTCACCCCGAGATTCATATATGTCATTCAACAATCGTATGGAAATGGTTCGTCCTCCAAACAAATTGTCGCGCGTGTTCATTGGTTCTATGTCCATCACGTCGCAACTTTCAGCGATGCGTCTAAATTCTGGATCGGTTTTTAAAGGCCGATCGTACTCGTGCTCCCACAGTTCTACCACTTGGTATCCTTGTTTTCCTAACCTAAGGTTGGTATGATGGCTGATAAAACTCTTCCATGGTGAACTCTGAGAAAGGACTTTTCAGGTTTCATTCACTGCACGAAATAGATCATTTGTTTACCCTTATGATGCAGCATAAGTTTGCATAAAGCTGGGTTAGACTTTTTGCCAGTGCATAAAGCTGAAATAGCAAGCATAATGTTGATAATAAAGTTAATAAATTCCATAGCATAAATGTATCAGAAAGTGGCATTTATGTCAGTGACTAGTTAAGGTTTTCATAGAAACCAATTTACAGATCATGCATTAAAAATATCATAATTTCAGTGTTGTACATTATATCTGACGAACAGACAAGTACGGGGGAGGAAGATTTCATTAGCATTTGGATGGTCTTAGATTTCACCTAAATAACATCTATTCCGCAGTAAATAGTGTACCTTTCGGCCAGTGGTGAAAGTGCTTATGAATCGTTTAGCAATACACGTTTTCATAGTGATATGACTTTGTTGGAATTTTTTTTCAAGTTGATGTCTTAATTAACATGTTTCTGTATGACCCATGGATCTTTGGTTGCTATGTATAAACTCGTACCATGCAAGGTAGGTGTGAAAATGCCAATCTGCTTAACATTTTGCATGCACTTGTGTACAAAATGATTGAGTTCATGCATTAAATTAGATTCAGATTTTAATGCAGATTGTATAGCATTGGAAGACGAAATTTGGTTACACTTATATATTCAAATTGAGGTTTATACAGTAGTAGATGAAAATGGTGATTCTAGATTTTAAGCCTCCTTTCCCTCTAAAAACGTTTCTATGTTGGGTTTCTAGATTTTAGGCCTCCTTTCCCTCTAAAAAAAAACGCTTCTATGTTGACATTTTATAGCGCAGGAAATGTACATGTTAGTCAGTCTGTACATCCCCTTATACAATTTGTCCGGAAAACAGTCTCGAAATTTCTAGAGGATGACATAGCAGAAATTATAGGAGAATGACATAGCAGACTGGAAAACGAACATTTTCGAAAGAAACTTCCGGAGGATTTACGTAACAGAAACTTCTCGAAAACGAACATTCTGGAAATTTACGCAGGGCTATAAAAGCAGCGAGATTTTTCACTTGTGGCCAGACATTCTTTTGGAAGCATTAAGGTAAGTGAATTTTTACTACTTTACATTTTAAGGCAAATATGTTTCTAGCTCAAGGTTAGGTAGTATTTTTTTACTATAACTGCTCTCATACTTGCTAACTCTCATCGGTAAAATATCTGTTAACATACTGTCAATAATACGAAACTCACGTATTAAGTCGTCCATATCATATTTTACTCCACGCAAATAAGATCGTATCTGATCAATTAATTTTTTTATAAGTAATAATAGTAGTAGATGAAAATAAGGTTTCTAGATTTTAGACCCTCCTTTCCCTCTAAAATGTTTCTATGTTGACATTTTATAGCGCAGGAAATGTACATGTTAGTCAGTCTGTACATCCCTTATACAACTTGTCCGGAAAACAATCTCGAAATTTCTGGAGAATAACATTGCAGAAATTATAGGAGAATGACATAGCATCACAATCTGGAGAATCACGTGATTGGAATATTCTAGGAGAGTTTCGCGGCACTATAAAAGGCAGCCAATTTTTCACTCGTAGGTCATTCTGCAGAGACGTATTCGCCGGGATAAGAAGGTAAGTGGACATTTATTATTGTAGATAGGTCTTTGATGGAGTAATATATATATATATATATATATATATATATATATATATATATATATATATATATATATATAGATCATACACCCTCAATAAGACATGTTGGATAACCTTAAAGAACTTCTTCGCCAATGGTCAAATTTTCAACGGTAGCTATTAATAAATGTTTGTCATCGTGTTTATATAAATAATATTTAATTTTTCCGCTCACTTTTCGATGACATTCAAATAGATCTTTCATTGCTGTTTTGGTTAGAACGTACTTACCACCTTTTACAAAAACCTTCGATTTATTTAAGTCTATATTAATTTTAGTATATTTTTCCTGGCTGATTGGATCATGAAGATTATCGTATTTGGACATAAGTTCGTCTCGTAATTTTTCAAGATAATCAAAATAACCGGTATTTTCTGATTTAATCAAAGAAAGTTTTATTTTATCAAATTTACTAAAACAAATACCTGAAATTTCATCATTAAATTCAAACTGTAGTTGTTGGTCATTAACCATTAACCGCTTAATTTTGCTATTAATTCCATCAGTTAATGTTAAATTTTCGAACATTATATCTAAAGTTTAGACAAAATTACAAGCTAGTGTCTAATAGCTAGTGTATTTATCCCATCCTCAGAGTAACGTTTGTCATCAAAATTACTTAATCCACGTTTTATAATTGTATCTGTTTCAAGTTTGTGATAATTTCTTCTAATAACTTTTTTCTTAATAAAATTGACATTATTGTTTAGTGCTGCTTTAAAATCATCAAATTTCATCCATTTTTTTTTACATACGCACGAGGAATACCTTTTGCTTTTTTTGTCAGTTTATTGTCATCTAAAATTACGGCATACATTTTACTTCGAAGTCGGACAAATTCCCCTAACTAGCACAAACATAAATTCGTCCTTAAATTTGCCAATAACTTTTTTATTTGTATCATCATGAAATCCACTACTCTCCGGATAGTCTGATAAATCAAATAAGTCCCGGTGGTCATAAATATCCTGGAATACATCCTCACATTTTATATCATAAACTAGCGAATCTGTATCAGTGAATAGACTCGACCGAGGCCAGACTCTCTTAACAAATCCGTAGTGAAAATCGTACATCAGCTACTTTGATATGTCCAATACCGACGCACCAACATAAATCGGCTTATCTAACTTTAAATTTGTCTTTCGTCGCTGTATTGCAACAAGATTTTCATTAAATATTTTCATACTGACAAAACCGTCATCGTTAACTAATTTATTCCTGCGATTTATGTCGTTTACAATCTCAATATTTACGCGTTTTCGAATATTCTCCATTGTCTTGCCAAATACAGAATTGTTCATTAATTTGAAAATGTTTTTCTCAAATTCAGTCTTAGCAGCGGCACGGTGCTTAGTATTTAAATTGATATAATCTGCCATCCAACGAGACTGATTAAATTTTAACACGCGATGAACTTTCCTAAGGACTAAGCCGTGGTCGACTGCTTATTTTAGGTTTCTATAATGCATCACGTAATTTCTTTTATTTAACAAATTTGGAATTAGCTTATTAACAATCTAATTTTTTGCTGTTGTCGCTGCTCGTTGTTTAGGTGATAATGAACTATAGTCTATTACTATCGACTCTGCACAAAATGGATAGTCGTTATGCAGATCGTGAAGTGATTCAGGATAGTCGAGATCAACTTCAACAAAATAACTAACATCGGAAAAATCATTATTGATTTTTCTGGGTAAGTCTTTTTCAGTTTCGCTAAGAAATTGATCTGGAGTTATCCAATGAAATCCACTGCACGGTATTGGCTTTAACATTGCATAGCCATACAAATTATTAGAGTCTAAATAAATAATATAATTTGACGGTAAATTTTTATCGTGGTTTTTTAGGCGTTCATTGTTAGCTACCGCATATTTTTTTGTTATGACGCTAATTCCGCCTCTGATACCCTTTTCAATAAACTTAAATATATCAATGTCGGTTAAAAGATCCAGTTCTATCTTACTTGTTTTCAGCAGAGCATCCCAAGACAACCCTGGAGCAGAATAATACCAGCAGGGATCTAGTCCATAATTTTTAAGACAAACTCGACGAAAACTCTCGAAAATATCTGCTAGTAATAATACATCTGTTTTCAAATATATATCATGATGATAACCAAGAGTTCCGCAGTTAAATTTATTCCAAATTTCTTGTGCGTAATTATACTCGTCGTCTGATACACCTTCACCTTTCAGCTGCCAGTAAAATTTGTCTTTGCCAGGCAGAGAAGTTTCATAAAATCTGTTCCAGTCGTCAAGGTATTCGTATGGAAAGGCACCTTTTCTTGACAGATCGACATAGTTTTCACCAAAACAATCTCGTAGGTTATTAAACTCGCTACAACCTTCTGCAAGTTTGTCCAGTGATTCTGACATAAATTGAAAGCTATCAATGAAACGTAATTTGCCAAGCGTGACTGACATATACTTTTCAAAATTGTTTGGGATACATTTTATGCTTTTTAGTTTAGATTTATTTCCTCGTTGCCAAAAGCCTCTACAATGACATGACTATCATAGCCACGAAAGTTGTGTAAGATGACAGGAATAAATTTTGGAGCATGAAATTTTAAATTGCAATTGTTATGAGCTGCTCCGCGATACTGACCGATCAGATGACAGTGATCGTGCACTTTATCATCGCCTAGAGGTTTCTTACAGATATGACAATTAACTGCATGGTCGAAATCTAGTTGTTGTTTTGTTGTTATTTTCATTGGAGCTGTTTTGAATTTCGATATTTTATCAACTTCGTCCATGAGATTTTTTAATAACCACACAGCCGGACTTTCAGATTCGCCTCTATATAACTTTACCGGAGTAGACATTTTATCGTTAGCGCAACAAACTACTTTGTAGGAAACCCCGCAAGGAACACGTTGTTGTATTTTTCTTGTACTTGATTTATTTAGATCATTTTCTGCGCCGGCTACAGAAACGAGTAGACACTCGAAATCGGCATAAATCACAAAAGGGATGCTTAATTTATGATGATAATTTTTAAATTTTAATACTTTTTCTTTCTCTGTTGGCATGGTTATTCTTTGAACGTTAACACAGTATTTGAGATGCTCTTGTAAAGTTTCAGGTTTAGAAAAATCTTGTAAACATCTGTAACAGAAATATTTTTTCCACAGTGTTTATTATATTGTCTGCAAACTAACAGTTAAAGTTTTTTGATCCAACAGTAATGTCCTTTATAAAATAATAAATTTACAGCTGATTGACTAGCAGTCGCTGAAATATATCTCGGGTAAACATTTTCACGCTCGTCTAGTCCGAAAACATTTACCGAAATATCGTTTTGTTTTTCAAATTTTGGTATCTGATTCTCTGTCACTGGAAAAGCTATTCCGTCAAAATCCAATTCGTTTCTGTACGGCAAATATTTTTCAACTTGGTTGGAGTTACAACTTTGAGGATGTTTCCCTGACAGAATTGCTCAGCGAAAACACTCGTTGTCGCTGTTTTTGACATTTATGCAACATTTTTTGTTTTAAATTTTTTGAGGGAGATCAACGTAAGAACTACCGCGAAGTACGTTATATTTCATTGTGTGAAATAAAACCTCCGTAATCATTTGAAATTTCCAACCTGACCCTGATGCAGTAAATTCCTCAAGTTTTTTTATTTATTTCTTGGTGTATTTCATTGGCGACTGTGGCAATATTTGTTCCGGTTAATATTTTTCGTGATTTAGCTGTTAGATATGGTTCTGCAATCTCGCTTTCGAAATCTGTATTTTTTTCAAAAATTATATCAAGTACATCTTTTTCGATTGCATGTAAATTTGATAAAATTACATGATACTGTACTATCAGTTTGATACTTTTATGAGCTGCAAGTTCTCGAGTTACAATCGGATGAAGAAGATGAAATAAATTTGTGGAGTTAAAATTTGCTAAAACATTTTGATTATCAAATTTATAACTTTTATCATAGCCTGAAAATGCCGCAGCAATTTTTTCAACATTTTTGGATAGACTCTTCTTAGCAATGTTTCTCAATCTTAACATTATGTTAAATTTTATATATTTAGTTGGTTGTTTTTAAATTTTCAATTAGAGGTATAAATTTCTTATAAGTATAATGTCAAAAAATATGACAGCAGAGGAACAGGAAGAATATCACGTACACCCTAAGTACAACTTGTATGCGGGAAATGCACTTGGTTCGGTAGTTTGTGTCAGATACAGACAACCTTTCGGAAAATCAACTTTGGCTGGAATTAAAATTTCAGTAAAGGGCGATAGCACAGATAGAATTGAAATGTTTAGAAAAGATTTTATTTACACCTTATTTCGTGGAGATATTCCAAAAAGACAGAGAGTCTATAGAGTAAACGGCACAGTTACAGATGATAATATTGAAAATTTGTCTTTGCAGGACGAATTCCAACCGCATCAAATATTTGATATGTATGAAGTTAACGATCGCGGAATTATTCGAAATAGAAAAACTAAAAAAGTCGTTGGTTTTATGCAAAATAACGGATATCTTATGGTAACTGTTAGAGGACCAAAAACTGATAAGTTAATTATTACAGTCACCGTTTTGTTTACGAAACGTTTAACAGTGCTATTCCAAATGATTTAGTTATTGATCACATAAACAAAATTAAGACAGACAATCGTCTAGAAAATTTAGATTTAGTTACATCAAAAGAAAACACCAGAAGAGGAGCTGGTGGCGGTAATAATTTTAAAAATAAAAAAAGCTGTTATTTTAATAAATCTAGAAACTGGAGAAGAAATTAAATTTAAGTCAATGTCAGCTGCTGCAAACTATCATAAAATTAATTCAGCTTCAATAAAATTTGTAGCTGACGGTGTAACGAAAACAGCAACATCAACATTAACCTTTGACAGATTTATTTTCAAATATGTTTCTTAAATCAGTCTTTGTAAGGCAATATCATCTTTATCAAATTTTAGTGTGTGTGTGTGTTACTACAGCCCGACAAACATTTTCAATATATATTCATTTATTATTATAAATTATATAATATGAACTTAATGCAGAGACTTGCTGATATATATACCGACGACAATACAATCACCACCAACAAAGTCGCCGACAACAATTTCATCTCTGTCGATGTAGGTTTTAGCGAAGATGATATTTTGTATAACAATGACGAACAAGACGAGATTGTTGACGTTGTTGACAAAAAATATTACAGCAGACCGACAACTGGACGATATAATGTTAAATATCATATCGCTAAAAAAATAATTAAATTTAATTTTATTGTTGCCGAACAACAAATATTTTGGCAACTTATAAAACCATTTTTAAATCTAAAAATAACTGGCCAGCAAAGGAGCATAAAATATGATTTTACTTTTGCTAAAATATTTAATCTGATGCAAGTCGACAATGAAAGAAAACTACATTTAATATCGTTATGTTGGCCGGTCAAATGTAAATCTGTACTTGTGAAGTACGAACAAATATTTATTTCAAAATTGACCGAGTTGGCACCCAGCTATTAAATTTATCGCTATATCAGCGTCATTTTACCAAACTTTTATTGCCGCTTTTCCTAACAACTTTTTCAATAACAAATATATCTTGTTCGGTTTTCTGAAGTTCCTGCTCGTAAAAACTACCAGTTATAGGTTCTTCAGCCAGATCTTTTAGTGCATAAGTCACTGGTATTGTTAAAAGTACTTTATCAACAACAAATACTTCTTCGCTCCAGTTCGGAGTAAATCCTTTTTCGAACACCTTTTTCGTCAGAGAAATTCTAACTTTATCACCCACTTTAAATTTATGTCGACGGTACATATTTTCGTTTGCTAATATTGGATGTGTAATTGCGTCGTTTGGTGACATCCTTGTGGTTCGGTGCTTCATATTATTATATTCGTCAACAATTTTCTGTCGATTGTCACTATATCTATTAGTGTTTTTGGCTGTCAAATATTTGTGGGTTTTTTTCGTTTAGCGTACGATTAAATCGCTCGACGACAACACTCTTACCTTCATTTCCAGTGACATATTTTTTGATGTTATTTTCTTCCAAAAACTGCTCAAATTTTTTATTAAAAAACTTTGCTCCGTGATCAGTCCAGACCTTATTCGGCTTTCTTTCTGTACTTGTTATTACCTGTTTCAACGCATCAGTTATTGATGTTCCTGTCATATCTGAAACTGGTACACTAAAAGCATATTTACTAAAAACATCTACGACATTAAAAAGATATTTTTTTGTCATAGTTAAACTTACCGAGGCCTGACACATCAACTAAATCTATTGCCCAGATATCATCGACGGCATTTGCGACAACTTTACGTCGCGTAAACGTTTTTTTTAGGTTTGTGTAATTCCGCTACAAGATCTACCAAGACCAAGTTTATATTTTGCTCCAATAAATCCCTGTACCAGCCTTCGGTCAAATTGTTCCAGCATATTTACGTGTTTCATATCAGGAAGTTCGTCTAGCATTATCTTATCGCAACCGGCCTTGTCTTTCTCGTTATCACGATAACAGATATCATGGCGCATTGCTATTGCATCAACTTGATTGTAAGGCTCTTGTCCTGGTATTGGATTATAGTTTTCGTCTAACTGTCTGTCCAGCGGATTATATGGTCCAGTATATTTATGGCCTGGTAATGTCCAACCGCCTTTTAGTTTTGGTAATTTGCCAATCAATTTATGTATGTCAATGCCTGTTTCAATTATTTCTCTGTTGTTGCATTTCTGACAATATGTAACAATTTTATTTTGTTCCAGACAGAGATCTCTATCACAGTTACAATTACACTTCATTATTTATTTTATAACTGACAAAATATTTTATGTCAAATTTCAGTCGTCTACTAAAATAACTTTGTCAGGACAGCCCGCTCCGAATAATTTCTTTAAAAACGTACTTTTTCTTTTTCCACAGACTGCGCAAATACTTTTTAATATCACTCTATTACTTTTATTTTCTGTTGTTTCACTGATATTTTTTGTTTTAATTTTGCACTTGAGACAGTATGTTGACATTTATATTCCTTGATTATATAATACTGCAATCTCATCATTAGCATGGCAAGGATGCTCGTCAAACTGTAAAATAAATTTTAAAAAATTAAATTTAGGTTGGGATATTTGTTCTATAAACATCACGCAATAGTATCCACAAGCCTAAGTTCCAACAGGCTGAATTTGATCAGACGAATAATTTATTATTTTATACTTGGACATGTATTTTTTAATTACGTCACTTGGTTGAAGTCCGAACGAGTCAAAATAATTATTACCGTGGACTGCCACCCAATGCGTTCCAGATCCGTCATTGAAATTTTGTATATTTATTACACACGATCCACTAGAAAATATAATACAGTAGTTTTAAAAACATCAGTTATAACAACCTCTCTAGCTAGATTACAAAGGTCCTGAAAATCTCTTCCTATGGGTGAAGTATCAAGTATACTAAGAGAACTCCTGCCAGTTTTCACTAATCCTATCTAATTTTTCAATAAGATCATTGTATTTATCTTGTGGCCAATTTTTAATATCATCATTAGCAGTATGAGTATCAGTATTGATATCAGAAATATGATTCCCTTTTATAAAATCATCGTATTCTGATCTTGTTATTTTTTATTTATTTTTTTCGATATTCATAAATTTCTCCACTTTCAGGTTTTTGACTTTCCGGTTTTTGACTTTCTGCTTCAGCTACAGGTTTTTGAACTTCTGCTTCACCTTTAGTTTTTCGGTTTTCTTTCACGCGTTTATCATCAATCATGTCAAATTTCCTGTAACCCCCCCCAAAAAACCTTTTTCTCTGTTATCAACAGCTATTTCAGAAAACATTGAGGCGATAACAGCCCTTTTAATTCTAGGAATTAAATTCATCATCTCATCTGTTTCTCTAGCTTCACCCATTTCAGCATTAGCCTTAGTACCATCAACTATAAGTCCTTCTAAGTTTTCAAGAAGTTCTTTATATTTTTCTGATGTCCACTTATTTAAATTATTAATATCTCTTATTTCATTTTCTTTTAAAAATTCTTCATATTCATCTTTTGATGTTCTTTCGTTTGCTTTTTTTCTAAAAAGTTGTCCCTGCTTGTCGACATTTGGAACACTTATTACCGGCCCACCAATATCTTTTTCTATATCACCCAATTTTCTTTCAATTGGTTCAACTAGTGTTACTTCTGCTAATCTTTGTTCAAGTGCAAGTGGACTGCTCAACAGCCGTCTTGTCTAGCAGCAGGATCAGCAATATGTTTTACAAGTTCTCTAGCTAACCTTAATCTATCTTTATCAGATCTTCCAATAATTTTGCAGCAGCAGCTTCTTGTTGTTCTTTAACAAGTCCAACCAAACCTTTTTCCTGTATTTTTTTAAGTTCTTCTTCTGATAACGGTTTAGTTTCAGGTTGTTTTCGAAGTAGAGCCTCAGTAACTGGTTTGAAAGCTGCAGCTGCTACTTCTGCAGCAACTACTTGTCCACGTCGGGCTTGTTGTACTTTTTGCTTAAATTATGCTTGAGATTGAGCAATTTTTTTTTTTTTTAAATCTTCTATGTGTTTTCTATACTTTGCTTGTTTATCCATTTTATATTCAATTACTGCAGATAATTTTCAATACGACAGCGGAACATTTTTTTAGGATCACGTGTAAGTTTATCGAATAAGAAAAAGTTATACTTATCTGCCGTTGCCTTGTGATACAGTTCAATAAATTTTTCTTTTGTTACGTCGCCACATTGTTCGTTTGCAATATTTCTAACGTCCACGTTGTCCAGCCCTGGAAATAATATAAAACAACCAGTATTTCGCCGAATAAATCTGTCAACGTTATAATAACCTTGAGCGAGATAAACAGAGTTACATTTTTTATTACGCGACAGAGAAAAATATGATCTTATTTTGTTCATCTCCGTATTGTTTAGAGGAGTATCATAAAAAAACAACTATTTTATGTTCGTCCGAGTCAATTTCACTCACCGGAATAAGTTCTTATGGTTGTTTGATAATAAAAAAATCTTCGCCAGCCTCAAGATCATCACGAAGTTTGCTAGTATATTCTCTAAGTAGTTCGTATTTATCTTGTTGCGGATTAATGGTATAAATATAAACTCGATCGTAGTTAAAATGATCGCCATATAGTAAGTTCATCAGCAAATTTGTTTTTCCCGATCCAGTTCTTCCGACGATAAGATAATGACAATCTGGAAGTTCGTTGTTATGTACATGCTTCAGATGTCTGTCTGTGTCAAAATTTAATATCGACGATTTTACCATCGTTTGTTATAAAAAATTGTCAGACAATAAATAAATAATGAGCTATTATACAAAATTTGGAACAGCTTTAGGAGATTCGCAGGCTGTAACTACAAACGGCAGCATTGATTTATCTGGTTATCTAAAAACAAAATGGCGATACGATGATAGGAAACCTGTCTATGTCAAATCAACGAGTATTAGGTTTAGAAACGAAGTATCCGCCACCAAGGGTTGACCTTACACAAGCTGCTAGTTATGCACTACTTAAATCTGTCGACGACAACAAGTTGGCACTGAAAGGAGGAAATTTAAGCGGTAACTTAGATATGTCAGGAAAAAAGGTTGTAGGCTTGGAGACTGGGTATCCTCCGGCAAATTTGAATCAAACCCAAGCGGTAAGTTATTTACAGTTGAAGTACGTGGATAAGCTTGATAAAACAGGCGGAACGGTTACAGGGAATATTAATATGTCTGGTCGACGAGTGTTAGGTTTAGAAACTTCATATCCGCCAGCAGATTTAACGTAAGCTATAAGTTATGCGCAACTAAAATCTGTTGAAAACAGTAAGTTAGACTCAGCCGGTGACACAATGACAGGTAATCTGTCCATGTCAAACTCAAAAGTAACTGGATTACCGATAACCTCACCACTAACGTCCGACTCGGATGCTATTAGCTATGCCCAGTTAAAAGAAGAACTTGCCCTTTATCTTAGACGATCCGGTGGGGCAATGTCAGGGAATATAGATATGAGAGACAAAAAAAATCACTACGACATATGTTCCAGTTAACCCTAATGATCTGACAAATAAAAGCGTATGTTGATAGTCTTTCCAGTGGTGTAAAACGAACCAAGAACAATGTTGGGAATATTCCAACACTTTACGGGGAAAGTGATAACCGAGTTGGGTTTGAGGTAAGTGCATCATCATATTATCCTGAAAACTATCCTCGTTACGCTTTCTCTGATAGACACGAATGGACCACAAACGGAGAAGTTGAAAACTTTTGGATCAAAATTAAATGTCCTACTGCAGTTGCTATTTGGCAATTTCATTTGTGCGGTCGATTAAACCCTGGCGTTGGCCGAATTTATAATTGGCAATTGGAAGGATCAAATGATGATATTGACTGGACAACATTGTACAATACAGAAAACATGTATATTTCAACAACACAATATTTTACAATTCCGACTGCAAATACTGTTAACAAGTACTTGTGTTTTCGAGTATATATTATCACTGCTGAGCATCCGTTTCCAGGACTGACATCATTTCAAATATACACGCTTGATGATCAAATTTAATCTGATGCTATAAAATAATGACAACACAATGGTTTATAGACGTTGCGAAAGAATTTTATGATAACATTTTTAACCCTAAAATAGATGTTGGGGACAAGTCACTAGCGGCACGTGTAATAAATACCAGAGAAAAATTTTCAATTCCAATGATAAACTCTCCATTGTTAGAAGAATAAAAAAGTTTTGTTCTTATTATGCATATGCGAGGACCACAACTAAAAGAAGCAATAGAAAACTATGAGACGATAGAAAGATACTGTTATCCTGATGATTGTCTGGCAGAACATAAACAAGTTGAAGTCCTGCTAAAAAAAAAAAAAAATATTGCTCGAGCTTGATTTGGAAAATTTAGACTTGATAATAAAATCGAACTTAATAAAAACATGAGCTTACGCTGCAAGAGAAGATGTAAAAAAAGTGTAGAAGGTAGCCATGGTAGTCTCGACAGACTAGCGGAATCTAGTGTAATAGGAATAAAAAGGAGCAAGAAGTTGTACAATAGTTTTGCAAAACGAATCATTTTTAAATATCTCGGCATGTACTACCACGACAAAGAAACCCTAATTAAAATCGTCACTATGACACCAGACATGGAGTTAATTATTAAAGCGTACGCAAACGCAATTTTGCCAATGATACGTAAAAAAAAGACCCAAAATTTGATCCGATTATTGTTGACAAGTCTCTAAAGATCATCAAAAATTTTGACGATGAAATTAGTAAACTCCATGATGATGAGAGAGAAAAGTTTTTTAGAGAAGTCGATCAAACAAGATTGGTAGAAAAGTCTGATTCTTATCACGACATAGGTAAAGCAGACGATATTCCATTTCCATCAATCCAACGCTCAATACAATTGTCATTACGAAATTATTACAATGAGGTCGAGAAAATACTCACAAAACCGTATGAAAAATTATTGCATAAAGTAAATGCTTTTACTCGTCTTAATATTCTTGGAAAAAACACACTACGAAAATTAATGCTAGCAAATTTCGTAGTCGCATATGCAATTATCAGACAACATCTTGTTCTCAAAAATTTCACGTTAGATTAGTTGAGTTTAGTATTAGGGTATATTGATGAAACAGAATGCGATTACAGTAATTTGGTGAACGAAAAAAATTTGTATGAGAGTGAAGTAGGAGACACGTTTGATTCCTATAGTTGGTTAAAGAAAAATGGGGTAGTTACAGACGAACGATACAGGGATACTTCGTCAGATGTTTATGACAAGTATAGAAATTTTATAGCTGACAATTAAGAATTTCGCGAGTTTCTTGATTCAGTTGCTGGTACTAGAACTTTTACTACTGTGTAAAAAAAATTGTATAGTGAAAAAACAGATCGTCGATTTCAATCATATTTCAAAAGAAATTCCAAAACAGGATGTTGATGCCCTAATACAATATTACAAATTTTATCATAAAAACCTTTGGTGCGTAAAACAATGTTACAAGTATTACAGTAAAATACTTCGAGTAATATCATATTTGCCATTGCTAATGACTGGGTCTGGCATAATCTCAAGCGTGGCATCATTAAATCCGTTTCTGTTAATTATATCTGGTGTCGGTGTATCTCTTTCAACAGCATGTACAAAAATTGAACCAAGACTTGAAATCAAAAAAATTCTTGCAAGATTGCAATTATTACTTATAAAAAATTACTTGATCAGATACGATCTTATTTGCGAGGAGTAAAATATGATATGGACGACTTAATACGTGAGTTTCGTATTATTGACAGTATGTTAACAGATATTTTACCGATGAGAGTTAGCAGGTATGAAAGCAGTTACAGTAAAAAATGCGACCTAACCTTGAGCTAGAAACATATTTGCCTTAAAATGTAAAGTAGTAAAAATTCACTTACCTTAGTGCTTCCAAAAGAATGTCTGGCCACAAGTGAAAAATCTCGCTGCTTTTATAGCCCTGCGTAAATTTCCAGAATGTTCGTTTTCGAGAAGTTTCAGTTACGTAAATCCTCCGGAAGTTTCTTTCGAAAATGTTCGTTTTCCAGTCTGCTATGTCATTCTCCTATAATTTCTGCTATGTCATCCTCTAGAAATTTCGAGACTGTTTTCCAGATAAGTTGTATAAGGGGATGTACAGACTGACTAACATGTACATTTCCTGCGCTATAAAATGTCAACATAGAAACGTTTTTAGAGGGAAAGGAGGCCTAAAATCTAGAAAGTCAACATGGAAACGTTTTTAGAGGGAAAGGAGGCTTAAAATCTAGAATCACCATTTTCATCTACTACTTCTACCTGCAAATTTTGGAAGTGCTCTATGTGATTAAATCTTGGTTTAAGAAAGTATCTCATTCTTTTGATGAACATCGCCATTATATGTTAACATTTGCTGAGTGGATGTAAGAAGTGTTATGCAGTTCATATTTTTTTTTTTTTTGACAGTTTTGCAGCCTTGGAAAATCAAGAAATTGTAAAGAAAGTCTTGAAGGCGGTAATGGCAGAAACGTTTAAGATTTTAATGACTGTTACTAGCTTTTGTCATTATTCTGACAATATTTGATAATATAATTCACTTATGGACAGGACTATTGTTCATTTGGTTATTCATTGTTAGTACACTTATTGTATAGGTCAGCGATGTAGTGTAGAAAAAGTATTAGGTGTTCTCTCATTTAGAAAGTTCCTTGTTTTAAAGAAAAGGTCTTGTATAATTGATTTTTGTGTCATTTTATACTAAACATATAATAAACATTCCAATATCAAGATGTTCTTTTCTTGGTTTTCCTATAATTCAAGATGAAATAATATATTTGTTGAGAATACATCACCCTTGCCCATCAGTTTCAAAACAGCAGATTCAACATGCATGCTTTTGCATTCATGGTCAGCGTGTATGTGTGTATTTAACAATTTGAGCATGTATGATGCATGAGAGAATTTGACAAATATTCATTTAAATCAGACAGTTTAAGTTATGTCCAATATCAGAATTATAATAAACATGACATTAGACTGAGGGGACCTGGGTTGCCGAGTGGTCTAAAGTTTTTCTTTTTATTTCATGACATGCTGTTGTAATGTAACATTGTATGTTGGACGTGACCTTCTCCAAAACTAAGTTCGTTTCTGCTTGACCTGATTGACGTTTTCTGTAAACAACTAATAAATAGCTAATTTATTCTCTGTATGTATGGGTTTAAAGTCAGAATTATTATTAATAGAAGTAAATATGTTTATTCTGGTCTAGGTCTGGGTTTTGGAATTTCCTTAGTGTGTTTCACATAGTCCAGGTTCTGATTTCTAACAACAACTGATATTTTTATTTTGTAAACATCAGGATCATTCTAGATTGTTATTTTCCATTAGGTAATAATTTTGTTTTTAAAAAATGCTATTTGTGACCTGAGGTCAAGTAGAGAACTATATAATCTTGTAACTGAGAGGATTTTTCATTCGTGCTTTAAGACCTAGCACAATGATGCTGTATTATTATAAGTTGTGTGCAGCATTTCATTTCAGGCTGGAATTTTGTTTCTTCAAATTATTGAATTCAAGTGATTATTTTCTTTTGAAATACAAATATGCTCTGATAAAATTCTTGGACAGAGGTATTCATTGGAATTTATAGTGAATTCAAACCTGGAATTATATTACTGTGATTTAAGAAATGACTGTTGGCACATCAACACTCTTGGAGCTACTACAGACACATCATCATCTTCAGTTTCGGATTTAATTTGGAGTTCCACTGAATTTTATTTAGGGCTTTAAATTATTAGGACTTGAGTCTGTAATTCTATGATTATTTGGGATTTGATTCGTAATAGTGTAAGTTCCTTTCTATTACATTTTAACCTTGTATTCTAGGGAAATACATTATTTGTTGAATTTTACAAAGCTTGTTGCTCTTCACTCTTTTCTGCTACGTATTTTAGGAGCATATTCTCGTATCATCTGTCTGTGTGGGTTCGAGTCTCGGCTCGGTCATTGTGGGTACGTGAAAAAAACTTTCCAGTAGCTTCCCATAGGTCGGTAGTTCTTCCCGGGGTTTAGCCAAGTTCTTCCTATACCAGTTATACTGGCCCCCATGTATAGGCTATCGTGTGCTGAAAAATGCCATTAAACCCATTATTAGAATCATGTGAAGGTCAAGTATATTAGTCATGTACTGTCATGTAGTGACCTGTCTTTCAAAAGTTAAGAGACTGATGTGGTAAAAGGAAGTATTAATGGCAGTTATGACAGTATTTTTTTAGTAAATGTATCGAGTCCTGCAGTACATTAGGTTCATTATATCAGTGAAAACTTTGTTCAGCTACCTAGTTTACACTATGATCATATAAAACACTAAATTTCTAAACGTGTTTGTTCTTATTCGACCTCCTCTGTACCAAATATTCTAATACGTTTTCCTACTACTAACAATAATATGCATAAAGCCAGTGCAAATCAAGATCAAACTGATCAGAAGTGTTGAAATGTATGTATGGTATAAAACTAACCATTATTGCTGATATTACTGTGTCCTGAGTCCTTGTTTTAAAGGTGACATAATGCTGAATATAGCTCTTGATTTATACACTTTTTTCGGTAGCATAAAAGTGATATAAAATTGATAAGGTCCGTTATTCACCTTTATTCCCGCCTTTATGCTAGCATAAAGTTCTTACTTTATAATAAAAGGCCAAGCATAAAGGCAGAGAAAGCTGATTAAAGCTTGCCATTCTGTTAAATTTATGGGGGCATAAATTTGCATTAAGGGAAACACGTGCAGCATCCGTGAAATGTACATCCCTGGAATTCGTAGACGATCGGGGGCTTTTCTAAATCCCAAACATCCACAGAGATACTTCCAATTATCTTTTCTGCCCCGTTTCTAGCATGTTGGATCCATTTGTCTTCACTTTCACACAAGTAATGCAACCAACACAAAGCTTTGGTGGAGTATCGACGGCTAACCGAGAGGTAAGATTGATGGGTACGATGTCTAATTTGTTCATGGGCATGATTTATTTTCTGTATACTAATCCACGCGCATTAGCGATTGTAAAAGCTTCCTCCAAAGGATCTATACCTTCTCCATGGCGTAAAATGTGCACACAGGATAGACAATACTTAACATTTCTTCCTGAACGTCAAATGGATTTGAAGCGTGAGCTTGGAACCAAGCGTTGAATGCTTCTCGTTGTTCTGTGTGCATGTCGTCGGCGAACTTGGGCAAACGCGGGATTACAACGTGTTGATTTGCTTCGGTATTGAATAAGTGTGGAAAATAACCTCGGGTCATTTTGTCATTCCAAACGTTTTAGGCATTCTACTCAAAAGGCATTGTCAAATATCTCATAGAATTTTTAAACTGTACTTGTCCCACTTTCATGTAATTGAACTTGGCTCCTTTCATGGCGACTGTGGGGCATCGGTACCTTGTTCTGAATATTATTTCAGACGAGATTGTTCATCTTATCCCGAGAAATAGTGAGCCACCACTGTAGTATATCGGTGGCAGTCCATGTAACGCTGGATGTCTTCTTCGCTCCAAGTGTCGTCGATAGTGTCTAAGATCCTTTCGGCAAAATCGGGAAAAGTGCATGGTCACCGAAAGATTTTTCTTCACATCCTCTTGGAATCTTACTACAACTGTGACAGTGAAAAATTATAGGTTCTCGTATGTACATCTCGCAAACCCGATGAGCTACGCAGAAATCAGAGACGCGAATGACAGTCACTTGTGTACGTCTATAGCCAAAAAAGATGAAATCCATTTGTTTCTTTTTCTTTTTGAGCTGGTCATCCTTGATGTTTTCCTCCAGTTCATTCTAGTATCTTTGGATGTAACATTGATGTTCAAAGTCCACGATTTGGCGACAAAAATGGCATCCTTTTTTTTCTGGACAAACGTGTGCCTTGAAGTTATTGGTTGGAATGAAATATCCACAAGTGCAGCTCAATCTCAATAATTCACAAGTACATTTGTTACGTGCAACTAAAGAAAGATGCTGTATCTGAGTCAGAATAAATAAAATTATTTCTTCTTCTTTCACTCTTATTTCGACTAAAATAAAAACTGAAACAGAATCTCAAATGTGTAATGATTTAATATTAAATTAATGAAGGCTCGCAAAAATTGGATACTACTGAACTCGTTTCACAAATTCAGTATTAAGTCATTACCCATATGAGATCATCTATTGACGTCATAGCTTAACTGGTCCTGATAGTTCTTGTCACAGTTTTAAATACATAGTTGGCATAATGAAAATTTTACATTATGTTTATATTTCAAATTTTTTTTTATTGTATCTACAAGTATCTAGTTAGGTCATGTAATATATCTTGCTTTCTTTAAACTATGTTAATTGAAAGATTGAAACTCGAATTATGTCCCCTTGTAAAGTTCATTAACAAGAATTCCACTATTGTTCTAATTAACTGATTAAAAATTAAAATAATACAAAAATAAGAAAAATAATGTCATATATTATTTTTAATAATATAATTCATGAATAAAACAAAACATAAAATAATTTTAGAATGTAATTGATACAACGTATCCCAAAGATCTCAATTCTAACATTTTGTATGATATTCATTAATACATTCAAAGTGTGTGTCGGATTTTTTTTATCTTCGTGGTGTCTTATGTATAATGAGAATTATAGATGATTCTAAAGCTGTAACTGAAATTATATAATTTTATTATTTATTTGCATAACACTGAGAAAAATATAATTACAAAAGTATTATATAAATTAAAAATGTATATTACATTCTAAAATTATTTTATGTTATGTATTAACAATATTAATAAAATAATATATGACTTTATTTTTATTATTATTTTATTTTCATTTAATTTTTAATCTAGAAATATATATTGCATTAACTTATTAGATATTAGAAACTGCATTAAAAAATTGTGAAATATTAAGATAATGTAAAATCTTCATTATTTCACGAATTCAAAATATTATATTAAACAAATAATACAATATATATTTAAGGAATATTAACACTGTTTATCTCTATTTATTCAGACATTTATACTGTAATTTTCCTTCGGAATGCATTCTTTGGAGACTAAACAACCCCGACATCTCTCTCCTCAATGAACGTACTGGTCCCGACTGCAAAATCCTTGGTCACATTTATAGCAATAGAATCCGTATCCAAGAAATACTGTGATACTAGTAATGTTATCGAAATGCTCTTGGTGAAAATTCTAGTGAACATATCTTCCGTCTTGGAAATCGGGTCCTCCAAACACCAGAGCTCCGAGAAACAATACTTAAAGGTATACTTTTAACGTATAGCAAAGAGCCAAGACGTCTTAAAATTTTTGCATTTCAGGAACACCACACGCGGACTCATTAGTTATGCCTCCCTGCTGTAACATGAGTTCTGCTTCTTTTCGTTAAATAGGCCAGTCATATTTTCGAATGCTATCCCATGCTCTTTTCCATTCTGCTGTTTCGTTCTTCCCGGCATACTTTTGACCCACGACGATGGCATGCGCTAAGCACAGCTTGTCTTGAGACTTGTTAATTTGAATGATGCTGTGTTTGGTACTGCTAATGTCGTTCATCAGTAACACTTTTTTGCGTTCGCTACCTTTAGGAGATGAAACGTGGGCCATGTAAAGTGTAACTTTTCCATTGGTTATGTTAAACTCGTCATTGGATTGTTGAACGTGTTGAATTTTGTCGATGACTTTTTGCAGGGTGTTCATTCTGCCGGTGTACCCAACAGGCGACTTAAAACTGTTGTGATTGATGGGGAGTCTCAAATTATCGCCATCTATAGCGTGGCATTGTCGTTTCAGTATCTCTAACAAAGAATGCCACAAATCTGTGATATAACCATCAACTTTCTAGGGTGGCACTTTGGACTTAAACTCTTTAAATTTCACCGTGTATGTGTAAGCCATCATTCTTAATTTTCTTGAAGTCAGTTTTTGCGTCTCACGAATGTGATAATAATCTTCGGGAGCTGCCAAACGACTTTCTTTTTCGGTGGATCTGGACTCTCTTGGTTTTGTGATAGAAGCTGGTGGTGTTTATTCGGGTTCTCTCGTGTCCTTCTATAAATTACTAGCATGTACTTGAGCTAACACTTTAGCTAACGTATGAGAGGACACGGCAAGTCACTGCATCTTGGCTTCTTCTGGTTTCTCACTGGAATAGTGCGATCGCTTCACCTTCACTGCAAAATTTAATCTAAGTTTTACACCTATCAAATCCCTATATATGGGGTAAGTGTCTTACCCTAAGAGTAAATAATATTCATTCAGCTTTCAATCTGTGAAGATGGAAGAGTCAACTTAGCTCGCCCTTCTTATTTGAGATTTGAAGAGAGTCCTTCCCTTCGAGAGCATACTTCATATAAGATGACGGACTACTCCTCCTCACGATATAAAAGTCAATGTACTTACTAAATCTGTCAGGAGAAAGTATATTTAGCGCCAGAATGCCCACAACGTCAAAATAAAGGAGATACAGGAGAAAAGAGAAACAACGGTAAAGATACCTGTTATCATTTTCAGGAGAAAGGACATTGGTCTTGAGTGTCCTAAGAAAAAAGAGCACAAAGAATAGAAGAAGAAGCAAGAAGAATAGGAGGAGAAGAGGTCCTCAGTAACAGAAGAAGAACCCACCCTCGTCAAGAAATACAATAAATCAAGACAACAAGAAGAAACACTAGAAGAGGAAGAACAGAAACCGCTGGAGATATTCAAAAGAAAGAAACATACAGTGAGAGATTGAAAGAAAGAAGAAAGAGGATTTTTGTGATGTGTTGTGAAATTTTAATTATGATTAAAACCTAGATCAAAAAGAAACAAAGACAAAAACAGAAACATAAATGTCTCTTTGACTTGATCTTTTATACTTTGCATAAGTGACTTAAACATGCAGTTACACACGCACACCATTCAATCATGGAGAAAATGGATTTTGCATAGCGTGTATGGAGTGTTGGTTTGGTAGAGGTGATGTGATGTATAGTATGTTTGTGCGATTTCATCCCTTCTTTTACATCATACCCTTTTCTTCTTACAGTATGTGTAGATTATTAGTCCCAACACGTTTTGGATAGTGTGTATGGGGCGTTGGATAGTGAATGGGATGTGTTGAAAAGTATGTTTGTGTGATTTCGTCCATTCTTTTACATCATATCCCTTTTGTCACGACCGCTTTGATAGCCTAGTGGTTGGAGCGTCCGCCTCGGATGCTGGAGGTCGCGGGTTCGAACCCCGGCCGGTAATTCCAAAGACATAAAATAGTACTTGCAGCTGCTTCGCTTGGCGCTCAGCATTAAGAAGTTAGTGTTAGGACTGGTAAACCTGGTGTCAGGATAGTTTGACTGGATTGGACGTCATGCTACGTGTCTGCGTCATGATACCCCAGTGCTAGACATCACTATAAATGCCACACTGCAGACATCGTAGCGATATGACTGAAACATTGTTAAAGCTCTGTTAAAAATTCAAATCACACACACATGTACGTGTTGGTGTTTAAAGACTATGCAATACATTTTGGATAGTGTGTATGAGTGTTGGATGGTAGATAGCTATTTCTGTATTAAATTCCCGTAGACCCTTACAAGTTTTGAATAGTAATCCAAAACTGGATGCTGGATTGTGTCTGTGGTTGTTTAGATAGTAATAAAATATTAGGTGCTGGATTGTACATATGGTGTATTGGATTGTAATCAAAAGATGCCTGCTTATTACTACTCAAAAATGTGCGTATTGGACTGTAATGAAAATTTAGGTGCTGGATTGTGTATGTTGTGTGCTGGATTGCAATCAAAAGGTGGGTGCTGGATTGTATTCAAAAATGTGTGTGTTGGATTATATCTAAAACTGTTAACAACACACTTCCCGTGCGTCGCCTTAAATTTTCCTATATGGTCGATAAAAATTGCAAAGTTACCATTACACAGTCCCATGGTCCTATAAATACGTTTGTCACCATAAAAATGTTTGTCCCTATAAACACTTTTGACCCTATAATAACATTCCCATGCTAAACCGATGGACAAATTTAAGACTGAATTTACCATACGTACCTTTAGTGGCGCATATTAAGGTCAACTCTAACAATGTTAGTATGTAACCCCAACGGAGGTCAATCACTTGTAACAATGTTACTGTTTGTACCTATGAATATTTCTGTCCCTATAATATCATTCCCACGTTAAACATATGGAATAATTCAACATAGGATTACCCGTTGGTCCCCTAAGTGTCCTCCGCTTGTTAACCCCTGTTTGTCTCCCAAGTGTATCATACAACTACTACTAGTGTCTCTAGATGAGAATCTCACCCAATGCAGATGGCCTGACTTTGATAAAATCTCATTAATTCTCACAGTCACCTATGAGTGGCACGATTTACCAAAATAACACTCAAATATTACCCAGATACATCCAAATATTTCCCAGATACAAGCAGGCGATATATTTACAACTACTAAAGACTTTACGTTAGAACATATTATTTGCTCGGGTCTATGCTGAGGGGGCGACTACGATGAAAACGTTGTTTTTTAAAAAAACTTGATACCTTTACGTGTATAATTTGGTTAAATTTATTGCAAAATTAAGTTCTTGGTTAAAATGAGATACGTTAAATTAAATTACACATTATGAAACAAAAACAATTATTAAATTCTTTGTACGAAACTTAACTAACATACCGTCTCCACATTTACCATTTGCTCGGAAATTATAGGCAGAGTAAGGAGCAACGTATATGCCCCTAATTTGCATAACTAATTGCAGATATCTTACAAAATCAGAGCGACACGTTCAACTTAATTTCTATTCGGCCAAAGGGACATTTACGTCACGAGGATTAGTTTCAGCAGTTTACTGATCAAACACCAATCAAACACTAATGTGATCTAATAAATAAAATGTACAAAGAAACAAAATTGCACTATTACATATGTGCAAATTAGAAAAAAGTGTCAAGTAGGTTAAATTCTTAATATTTTCTTCCACCGGCCTAAGAAAATGTAGGAAGGATCATAGTCCCAGTTGTTTGAAGCATCAGCGTACTAGACAAAAATATGGTCACGTAACGGTGCTGGCGATCCATCAATATACATAGTTATCACATAGTCGGTACACTTTGCCTATATACTGTGTGCAGTTTAATATTTTTGATATTATAACATGCTAACATATCACTTTATGTGATTCTGATTGGTCCAAATAAGCCCATGAAATTATTGTGCAGTATTCTCTTTAATGATTGGCTGCGATCGTAGGAAAACTTTTGTAACCCCGCCTTCTGGAAATTTTTGTTTTCAATGAATATTTTGGCGGCCATATTTCGATTCGAGTCGCAAAAGGAATTCGGTAAAATATGGTCTCGTCTGTCTGAATATGGCCAATTTACCCACACAGGGGCTTGGGCTTGTGATGTCATGTATAACATATCATGACATTAAAAATGGCTAAAACCCCAAGACAAGAACAAAAACAAGTAAAACTAAGGTTATTGTTCAGCTGGTAGCGGGTGTGTCGGGTAGTGGTGGATTCCATGTTACAGGAATCCACTCTATATACAAGCGTGGTTGAAATGTTAACATACAGAAGTAAATAAATTCACCTCTGTTCACAGAAGAATGTGGACACAAACCGGTGTCCAAACTGACAGAAATTTATCCAACCACTGCATATTTACGCGGTAAACATGTGATGCAAATCGGGACTCAAAATGAAATTTGTTTACATATTCCGTTGCCTACTGTTCCAAGTCAGATACTGCAAATATCCGGTAACAAATACATTACAGTTAATATGGGAATTTCTGCATAGAGTAAACCTTCCTTCACATGAATATCTCAACAATGTAATGTTTAGTTCTGAAAGCGACACTTTAGGTTACGTAAACATGGTTCGTCAACCGTACTCTAACGGGTACTGCGTCAAACAATGCGACATCCATCGCATTGGACATTCGCAAAAGCAGGACATTATTCAACTCGTTTAATAAATTCAATATTAAACCATTACCCATTTACGATCCTCTGTCTCTGTTTCTGTCTGTCTGTCTGTCTGTCTGTCTCTCTCTCTCTCTCTCTCTCTCTCTCTCTCTCTC